>BLXT01003182.1:720286-741435 GCA_019648995.1 Plakobranchus ocellatus
AAAAAAAAAAAAAAAAGAAAATATGTGTGAATTAGGAAGGCTGAGAAGATAAGCGTTAAAAGTAGGTACAGTTCAATTTCGCTATCATTTCCTTTTCTTGCCATACCAATATATTTAGCCATGAATAAGTCTGTTAAAAAAATGATATTGATGTATTTTTGGAATGCCTTCAATTACAAGATAAAACTGAAAACTACACTTCAAGTTACAACAAGATCCAATTTTAGCCTCAATTTCTCAAACCATCCCAAATTTCATCTGTAAGAAATTCAAAATTTGAGCAGCAAAGGTATTTGATCTTTTACCAAATGATTGTTGCAATACACCATTCTTTCTCTGCCTACCAAAAAAAATTCTACGAGTTGCTAAACAGAACGTGCTTTGAAGCTTCTATTTTAAATGCAAAGTAATCAATGAAACTGTTAGCTGCTTCTTGAAATGTATGCATATGGGAAGAATTTTCAACATCGAACTCAATATCACCTGTGATCCTGAGTAAGAGCCAGAGGAATGAAGAATGGCCACACGAAACTCTGGCCACCACTTGTGGCACTCTTTCAGCCACTGATGCATCACCGTCGTAGGACATACAATGATGGTTGGGCCCAGACCTTTGTACCTGGGATGGCGCAAAACCATATCTCCAGTTTACAAAATAAATTGCATATCTCCTCTACAGCTTTAAAAAGATCCTTTAAAAATTTCCACCCTTAAAAGTGCTGCAAGTTTATCAATACAGAGAAACAAGATCACACCCTGCTTGATGTCAATATGCATTAAAATAAATAGTAATAAAAATACTGCATTATACTAATAACAAAAAAAAAAAGAAATAAGAGATTCACATTCGTGTCCAGAGTTAATTTCATGAATTTGATTAAATTTTACAATGCAGTAAAACCCAAAGCCCACACTACCTAGAGCCTGATATTTTTAGATACTGATTCATGTATGGGAGCAAAAAGGCCTGCAAACTAAATAATTTATGGCAAAATTTCTGAAAAGCCTGCAGTCCATCACAGTTTTGTAAAGAAACAATATCCTCTATTAAGTTAGATTAGCCTTCATTGAGAAATCTTCATTGGCCTGCATGCCTTAGTATTCTCCCATGCCGGCATATTTTACTTACGGAAAGTTGACATTCCTGACTTTGCTTGACCGTAGAGCAGCTAAGAAAGCAATAGTCTGAATAGTTTTGCCGAGACCCATCTCATCGCCAACTATCCCACCTGCCTGCTGCGTATGTAGTTCCCAAAGCCAGCGTACACCTGTTTTTTGGTACCTAGAAAAAATGCATAAAGTGTCACCATAAAATTCGGCATTGCCACCCTAAAGAGGTGTTAAAATGTAGTTGCACTTTAGTATACTGCTAGTTATAAACCACAATTCTCTCATAACATTTAAGGAAGTTGGGAAATGGTCACTGTTCATATCATACAATGCCCAAGTAGGATGCTCTCCTGAATTTGTTTTTACCTTAACACTCTATTTCGTGGTGGCACCAAACACTATCAATTACAATATTTTTAAATACTGAGATTTGCTTGCTTTTATGGTATTACTTAAGGCAATGTTTGGGAAAAAAAAAATTACAAGAAATAAATCTGATATTTACATCTCTTATCAGTTTGAAAGGTCAAGAAAGGTCTATTATTTAAAAATAAATCAGATATTTTTTCACAGCACAAAATGAAAGTATTTTGACCACAAACACTAAATCTCAAAAGAATATTCAGAACTAATTTCAATTGGACGTCAAATCATGAGATCAGACTGAAAAAAAAAAAGTGAAAAGCAAGCGTTTCTGTCTTGCCATTATTACTTATATAGTTTTTTCCACAGTTTAGAAGGGACTCTAAGTCCCCCATCAAATTCTCCAGAATCATCTTCATCTCTATCATCATCATCATTTGATTCGGATCTCCTGGTTTTAGCAGCCTTCTCATCTTTTGCATCAAGCTTTTGCTGCCTGTATGAAAAAGCATATTTACGCATTAATGGGTAATTTCAAAAGCAGGTTTTTAAAATCTTGAAGTAAAACATAAAAAATGATTAGAAATATCAAAAACATAAGATGATGAAAAGACTGCTTATCAATAATATACACAGAGATAATAAGAAATGTAGGAGAAAATTAAATCTTCATCTATAAGATCATTTATATACAAGGCAACATTTTATATTGAACACAGCTCATCTTCAAGTTACATACAGGATTTACACCAATTCAAAATAAAAAAAAAAGCAAACCATAGCTTATTATTCCTACTAAAATAATTTTTTATTTTTTTTATTTAATGTTTCAGAAAACAATGCATGGCAAAGATAATGTGAATTTACCTCAGCAGCCTATCTTGATAATCCTCCGCGTCAGCATCATCTCTTTCCCTTCTGATTGACAGATCTCTCTTCACCCGGCTTCTTTCAGGGGGACCCTCCTCATCACTGTTGCCTCGGTACTTGGGTGGCCGCCTGGAGCGCTTGCCCAGCAACCTTCTCCTGCTTCTGCCACTGATCCCCTTAACACTTCTCTTAATTTTGCCAATGTCACACTCCTCATCTGAAAAAATCATTACACTGCTAGTTATAACTCAAATACATTTTTAAAAAAGTATTTTTCAAATTTAAAAGATATGGAAGTTTTTAAGGCATTATTCTGTGACGTTTATTTTTAGCATTTGATGATACAAAAGCTATCTTTAAATTTGAAATGTATGCAACAAAACTATCTTTATATTTGAAATGTAAATACTTGAAAAGTCAGTTAGTTCAATGGAAAAAAGAATATTAATGCCAGTATGTTAAACTTCTTCAACTGATTAGAAAAAAAAAAAATGATAATAAAACCACCATAATTGTGGTTTATGTCAACACAGTATACTTCATGCACAACCAGCATACAGCTGTCATTCCATGTTCACCATTAACTCGTATGAATTTACCTGAACAATAGGCTGCATCCTCTTCATCAGTTGAGTCATCCATTAACTCTTCCTTACTTGGTTGGTAATCATCCTCTCCTTCATCACAATCCATTAGCTCATCACATTCCCTTAAAAAAAAAATACAAATCTAGGCTAACAGAGGAAGTATTCTTTTGAATACAGAAACGATTCTTTCAAACATGAAAATGATCACTGATTTATCATTGCAATAGTGATCGGTAAATGGAAATGCCCCTTTAGTACTCCAAAATAATTGACTTGTGGTTTGGTTACAAAATCTTGATTTGTTTTTAAAGGTTATTGAAACAAAGCTTTCACAAAAAAAAACCACCCGCCACCCCCCGCAAAAAAAAAAGGTTAAAAGGGCTAAAAATTCCCAAAAATAAATAATGCATACGATAAAAACAATGAAAATATTAATAAAACTACACGAAAATAATCAGGCAATCATGAGGCAACATAAAGCATAATAAATCATAAACAATATTTATTGAATTCTATAAATTGGAACCTTAGGTTAAAAAAAAGATTTAAAAAAAAATTCATTCACAATAGTAATAGCATAGGCCTACCTGTTCCATTCTTCTTCATCACTAAGCTGATGGTCCCCACTGAATGAATGGTTTATTCTGTGCCCTGTCTGCCTCTTTGGCCTTTCCCATGTGTCTTTGTCATAAACTCTCCAGTCATTCTCATCAAATCGATTTCTTTTCTTAGCTTTTGTGCCAGAGCTTGTTCCACCTACAGTACTGCCAGAGTCCATCTGTTTTGCCTTTGATTCAGGCACAAAAGATTGTTTCTTTTTCTTGAGGTATCTGGAAAAATCTTTTTTTGCTCTTTGAGACTGGGACTCACTGGCCATCATTTGTCTCTCAAATTCAGAAAGCTGAAGTGGTTTAGATGTTTCAGCTTTTGCTGTTTTTGTTTTTACTACAGTTCCAAATGGAGTCATTTCCCCTGTGCGAATCATCCTTTCTTTTTCTGTTTCTCTCTTTGAATTCCCACTGACATCAAAGGCTTGATCAAACAGGCTGTCTCCTATACAGATGTTATATATATAAAAGACAATATTTTTTCAAAGCTATTCTAGCCAGAGAGGTCATTTAAATTTTCTGATTATTATGAAAGCCATTGTTAGCAAAAACAGCGACGGGCAAACAAAGAATAATGTAGAAATGCAATATGCTATGTGCATAAAAATTTTTCTTTACATCAAGTGAAAACAACATGCATCATTGACACAGAAAATCTGGGCATAAGTCAAAGTGGAGACAAGTCAAATGTTTAATCAACAATTTTTTCACTTAAAATTAGATCTATGTCAGAGAACAGACAAACTTTTCATTTTAATGAACAATTTATTTTTTGCAGAGTGCTAGCCATTTATGAGAATATCAGTGAATGTAATTGAATTAGTCACTTATAGATAAAATTAAATTCAAAACCAAAGTTTCAATGTTTTGTATTTGAAATCTGATGGGGCACCCAAGATATGTTCCATATCACATGAGAGTGTGCTTGAAAAATGTTTAAAGGGCCTTACACAATCAGAAGAATATTCCATGTTTCTCTCACTCATTGTTAAAAGTATGAATGCTAAGCTTACCTTCCTTTTTTTCTTTAGAGCCTGATGCAGCTTGCTCAAAACTTGCCAATTTTTTCAAAACATTCTCACGCCTCACCTTCAATGTTGAGAGTTGTTTAATCTGGAATGAAACATAAAAACAAAATAAATTAATGAATCTAGAATTTATATAACACACAATAAGAGCAAAATATGTTGCCAGATAAAATAAAAATGTAATCTCCGTGCATTATTGTCTGAAATGACTTTGTGCCATTCAGTCAAAGCTGAACACTATGTGTGACAAATAGTTCTTTTATGTACAAATCACTTCAAGTCTTGCAAAAAATTGAAGGACAATGTTATTAATTTCAATGGCAACTAATTTCAGAACAGCAGCATAAATTTCCTAGAGTTTATAGGTCCACAAACTTACTAACATCAGATGTCTCTCCAACCATCTTTTTATACAATCACCTACAGGGCCCAGAAAATAGAATTTAGGCAACACCCAGGATAATTAGGTCAATATCACACAAACAGTTCAAGCAGAAAAGACTAGAAAATACCGCTTTATGTAAACGCAGTTAGCCAAAAGTATTGACCAATCAAATACTTTCATTTATCTCCTACCTATTACGTATTAACTATGGAAGTTTCTAAAGAATCCCAAGCTTATCTCATCTTAGGGTTATGATCTAATAAATTCCTGTAAACAACATTTCTGCACTTTCAAAAACCTTCTAGATGTCCCCAGATCTATAATAGGTGAACATAGCTGAATATGATAATAGCACTGTCAAACTTAAAAAGGTCTAGCCAAGGCCAATTTAAAATTTGACTCAATATTACAGATAATCAAGGCTAAATCTCAAAAGCTCAGCCATTCTGAGTCTAGATCTAGACTCAATTCACAACAATCCATTTTGTATCCATTGTCTTATAGACTGGCTTTATGCTATACAGCATTTTTCTTTTTAAAAACAATAAAATGAAAATACTTTACTTTCCTTACTATGGCATCTAGCTGAAAAGCAAGCCCACTTACCTTATTTTGCTTTTGCTTGTTGATAGATTCAAGCTCACGAGAAACATCTCTGCTGACTGTAGCGTGAGATTCTAGATCAATCTCAGCTTTATTTACCCTATCCAGGTCTTTTTTGGCCAATCTAAAAAGATTGGGGAGAAGGTTGAGAATGAAAAAAGAAGTTACAATTTAAAAAAATGTGTAAAATTAAGTTTAAAAAAGTGTTAAGCTACAAGAAAATAATCTGACAGAGACAGCTTAATAAAACAGAAGATAAGTTTAAGAAGAGATTGACAAGCAAATACATTACTATTATAAAATTAAAAAATAAAATATTAATAGCCATATCCTTTAGAAAATTACAACGAAAAGGGAAAAAAGTTTAGATTTCTTCTTATCAGCTGAGCTAAATTATAACCAAAAAAAAAAAAAAGAAAAACATAACAAGAAAATTAAACAAGTTAAGACAAAACCACTTGAAATGGATTCAGTTTGAAAGAATGCAAATTTTTTTAGGTATTATTCACTATTATCTACAGATATTTCTCTGGTTCAGGTTTATATTTGGCAAGTGGTATGTATGAAAAAGAGCATGATGTGAAAGTTAATGGTTTTCTTCTAACTCAACCTTAATTATACTCATCAATTAACTCACCTTATGTCATCATTGATTGTAGTAAGTTCTCGTTGTAAAATTTTCTTCAGCCTTGACTCCTCCTCCTTGGCTAAGGCTTGGTCTACTTGTTCCATAATACCTTCAAATAAAAGTATATCCCGTAATGAATATAAAAAATTGTTGCCTTGGCACTAGTATTTAAAAAAAAAAAAAAACTACAGTAGATCACATTGAAACCGAAAACGGCTGAACCGAAAAAACGGCTAAACCAAAAAGAAATTGAAGAGTTTCCAGTTTTTCCTCTTTTTCTTTCTTATTTAAACTTGCAGTAAATTGAAAGCGTTGGTTACCTTACTATCGCTAAAGTGAAATAAAAACTACCGTGAAAGCCCAGTCACTTTCCGATTGACACATAAAAAAAATCTTTTTTTTTTTTTTTTGGCACACCTTGCCCTTCCCTTTCTTTCTCGCACTACTCCATGCAAACCCAAAACTATTACCCGTAGGTACCTCACACTACAGACGGCCAAGCCTGATGTCTGGCTAGGTCTAGGTCTACTGCACACACCCGCCCATCCCTTCTCTTCCATCACTCAGTTAAGCAGCAGTACCGTGACAGACACGCCATGTCTAGGCCCCGTCGGCACAAAGCTAAGCAAACACTGTTGCATCACAGCCGGTAATAAAGCCATCTCTGTTGTTGAGAATTTCAGTACCGCAAAACTTAGGCGATAATTAAATTGTAAAAGTAGAGGACTTCAGGACCGGAAAACGCACTTAGGCGATGATGAAATTGTGAAAGGTCTAGTAAATCTTCTACATTGATAACAGGTGCAAGAACCTCTTAATTGAAAAGGAAAGAGAAGGAGATAGAGAGATAGATAAAAAAGAGAGAAAGATTCGTGGATAGGCGTTTTCATTCACATTGTGATTCAGAATCTGGTTGCTCTCCTTTATTAGTGTTACTTATTTAATGCTCTATGCTTAAACCAAAATAGAAATCATACTCCCTAGGATTTCAGTTTAAACGTCTTCCACTGTAGTAAATTCTTGTGATGGGGTGTACTGCGTAATCTTGACATGTATGGTTTATGAGTATGATTAATGCTTTTAAGAATTAAATGAATAATGATTATAAAACACTTTTAATCCCTTAAAAAGAAGAAGAGAGAGCAAAAAGAAAAACCATTTATTCACAATTTTTCTTTTAAACTTTATGTCAGGTCTAGACCATTTTCAGCATACTACATATAATGCACTGAATAATGATTAAAAATCACTGACTGACCATTCTCAAAGACATCCTGGTTGAACACACTAAGCCCTAATTGTTCCAACTCTGTCACGCCCTGGTCATCTAGTCTGGCTTGAGGGATGATACCAGTGTCAACATGGAAAGCATCTTGTTTGGCAGTTGATGCTTCATCTTCATCAATATGTTGCAAAGCTCTTTGTGCCTGGGTCCTGCTGCCTACCTTTAACATTGGTAATGTGTGGCTATTCATCCCTTGGATAAAAATAAAAATAAAAAAAAAAAATTAAGAGATGTTTTGAAACTAGTGTTAGTCATATGGCATGTCTTAATGCTTTTAAAAAGACCTTAAGAGGGCTCCAAGATTTTTGGTCAAAATAAACAAAGACCATGCCATTTACAGCATTGTAAAGTGTGAAGATGTTAGTTGGCTTTTTCAAGACGTAAATATAAAACAAAATTAACTGCAAATGTAATTTTTATTTGTTTTGATTAAACTGCTTGAAACACTTAAAAGAAGATCAATTGTTTTGAACAGTGTATAGGGCATCTAAAATTTTCTAATCCCAATGAATTTACTTTGAACAAGAAGTTTTAATGAATATTGTGCACAGTTAAAAACCCCTAGCTCAACATGCATTGTTATTTATGTACATGAATGAAAAAAATCATTGGCAAGGCATTATATAATATTTATTTGATTCCTCAGAATCCAAACCTTCTGACAGATTATAGGTTTATAAGTTATAACCTAAAGTTATTTATAAATAAAAATATGGATCAAATCATTTGGATTTTAAATAATATAGTTATATACTTAAGTTAAATTTAAATATTTTTTAAAATTAACTTTTAAATCGTAATTCGATGAACAGTTTACGGCCATTCCATGTTATAGGCCTACGTGTTGGATCTGAAGACTACTCTGAGAGATTTTTTGTATAACTGACAAATCAAATAAGGAGTTTCATACATAGTTTATATATATTTTTGTGTACAAAAACGGTTACTCTACATAAATGAGACCTTTAGTGTTATAACTAACATCAACAAAAAGTTTGAGAATGGGTCTAAAGATTTGTGACTTGTGTTACTCCACGAAAATCATGCAATCTAGTGTAAATCATTCTGTCATCAATTTCTTCAAAGATTGAAACCAAACAATATCAAGCTTCCCCTAACTTGTATAAATAAGTGTGTTGATAAATATTGGATCATATGAAAAAAACAAGTTTTCAGTCTCTGGGATCAATTTTAATTCTTCACCTATTGGTTGACATTTCATGGAATGGCCCTAAACAGAATAATTTTTGGGTGCTTACGTGAATCTTACAGATTGGGAGTTATCATTATTTGAGACTTGGCAGTGGCACTGACTGACTCTAAATTTTCGTACAATGCATTAAAGGTAGTGAATCATAAGCTTCTATAATGACAAATCCAATATCGGATTTTGGCCAGTTGTTAAAACAAATTTGATGTAAGTTTGAAGAATTAGTATATTGGTACATAGGCTCTCTGTTTGATTAAATCTTTAACCAGTCAGAAACGCTCAGAGCGTTTCTCAAATCAACTGCTTATCCAGTCAAAAACACTCTCACTGTACATGACCACTTTTTACCACTTTTTGCACTCACACAATAACACAGCATTACAAGAAAAAGTTATATAATTTTGCTTTCACAGTTTACTATATTCTTTTCCCTTTCATTTGGTGTACTGGACAATAAGCTGAAAAAAAATTGAGTGATTTATGGGCATTTTAAAAATACACCCTGTAATTTTTTTGTTGATAAGGGAAAAAACCCCCCCAAAAATGAGTTATATAAAATAACTGGTTCAAGAGTTAAGTGGCACTATTTAGCTTTCATTATAACTAAGCTTCTACCCCTTACTTTCATTAATAGCTGAAGGTTGACTGTTGTGAAAATACAAATAGAAAAAGCTATAGATCTAGATCTGGGCACACATTCTTTAAAAAAATGTCAGATTTATACTTCTCTTTCAAACTTTGGCATGAAAGAATGGAAAGATTCAAACGAAGGAAGGCGGTTAAAATATGCGGCCTATGATAAGGAAGCAACTGCTGACCAATTTTCCTGGACATAAATGACAATTCTTTTTTCTCACCTCAAATGCAAAGTCAGCATAAATTCTTTATAACAATCAATAGAAAGGCCTAAATTAGTCGAGATATAGGCCCTAACTTTAAATTTATGCCTATATGAAGCTTGGCAGATGAACTAATGGGCATGGAGGCTCTGCTATTTATTAACCAAGACTATCTCTACTTATTTGAAAAAAAAGCTGTTGATACATCCGAATGTCTACCAAATCGGCCAATACGTTTTCAATTATAAGGATTTTAAAATAGATTTGCAGTATAGACCTCGCTAACACAATCGCCTTGCTTCACAGTTTGTTATGAAATGAAATACCAAAAGTTATAACTTTGACTGAAGAGCCGTGTACTGTTGAAGTGATTTTCAATGCAGAAGATGTTTTTAGGCGCATGCGTCATTTTCTCCATTTATTTCCGGTTTCGCTATTCTGTTCACTGTCGGGCCTAGGTGAACTTGAGAATCATGGCTTCATACCAACCAGGACGCTATCCCAGGGAATATAACCCAAAAGTACATGGGCCATATATGCCTGGGCGTTATTATGGAAAACGTAAGGTTCCAATTTTCAAGCCCTGCAGTTTTAATTAGCGCCCTGTTTCATAAACAAATTTCTGTTTCTTTAATTTTGCCACGTACAAATGTGATAGTTTGACCTCTCCAGACTTAAGAGTAGTTGTGTAAGATCTTGATCTAAAATCTAGATTTGGTCTAGAATGAAAGATTTAAATAGATGGCTCAAGATAGGCCCTATATATGATTATGATAGTAAAACTTTTCTTCTGGCTCTATGATTAGGGCCTAGGTAAAGTTCAATGTTTGGGTGTATGTTTTTATTGTGGCTATAGGCCTAACCTCTGAACTTCTAAAATCACTTTGTGAAGAAAGATACTCATGAGAGCAAGCCAGCAGAGAGTCTTCAGAGGAGAAACTCCACCTCCAGCAAGTGTCACATCCAGGTCATGACTCCTAGGTGTCCCTCTGCTACCTTTTTTCCTTCAAACCCCTGCTCTTTGGGTTTTGAACCCAAAGCCTTTTTCTTTTTTAACTATAACTGTGGCAACTTTTCCAAATGCTCAAATGATTGTGCCAAGGATATGCATAATAGATGGAGGAAATTAATTACTTATGATCTAGCTGATCATCCCTGCTACCCCAGATCCATCTAGAGCTATTTTTGGCAGTCTCAGATAGTGCTTTTAGAGCTTTGGTTCTTCTCTGGCCATTGATAGAGAGTTTGCTCAGAAGATTGTGGCCGATGTTGCAACAAATCCCCTAGCGTCAATCTCTGTAAACAATATCTGGGATTTGCATCCAGCTTTTTCCAGTTCCTTGCTTAACTCTTGTATTTTTTCTCATTTATATGTTTTTTACTTTTCCATTTTACTCTCGTATGGTACTGTGAGTTTGACCATGGCGAAGTAGCAATTGAATTGAATACATTATATGGCCTCATTCTCGTGTCTTGGAAGATTTTAGGATGTCTGCTCCATTTGGGGAAGTCAGCAGAAAATTCCTAGTCATAACACCCATCCAGTAAGCTCTTCCTTTGAGTGTTCATGCTAGCTGCACTTCCACACCAGGATTTGGTTCCACTTTCTGATGTGAATACAAGGGTTGTTATTTTTTCTGAGACAGGCAGACTTTTTGCATCACATATTGCCATGGCAGGTTCTTGTAAAACACTTTTGTGTCGCCACGTGTATCTGCCCAGCTTAGAGCTACTTCGTAGGAACTGTGAATATGTTAGGTGGTCTGCTTGCATTGGCACTGTGGACATGTGGGATCATCTTTCATTCCCTAACGTATTAGATTTGCATTTGAGGGCAGAAGGTCATACACAGCTCGGATTTATAAGGAAGCTGATTATGAGTGATGCCAAATGCCATATCTCATTCCATGTAAGAAATCTCTGTAATGCGTCTTCCCAGCTTGACCAATGTCCATATTGAGATTGCTGAACTACTGTCAACATTTGCTCAATACTCCCCTCTGAGTCGACCTCATTAATTATCATATCTTTTTTCTTTACCAGCTATTTTTGACACCACTTTATTCCCTCAGATTTTAATGCTTTTCTTCCAGTCTAAGTGAGACCAATTACCTCTTTCATTTTCAGGTCCTCTTTTGCTTTGTTAACTGCCAGTTCTTAGATGGGGCTGAATGGATCTCACTGCTGGGTCTACTGAATCTTAAGCATTGCTATTAGTCTAGCTTTTATACACTTGTACTGTTTGACCATTGACTTTAGGGAGAGTCTCAACTTCACTTTGCCGCTGTACGTAGCATCATCTGTTAGCCCGGGGGGGAACACTAGCCATTTTCTTGTGAACATATTTATTTTGACCTCTATGGATTCTACAGTTGAAATGCTGATCTCCAATACTAGAAATAGCCACAGGGGCATTGGAACCAAGCATAAACTAGAGACAGCACACTTTGTACTTTCCTAGCAAGCCACACTTGTTTATAGCTTGCAGACCCAGTGAAGCTTGCCCTAAAGCTTCAGATCATGTTTGGTGTCTTTCAGGGATGGGTCATACCATCTCCTTAGCCTCTTGACAGGCTCTTGACTGATCCTTGGTATATCTTGACTGGCTACTTTGAAGCACACATCCTCACCTAACTTGCCTTTTTTTGTGGACAGGCTTCGAGACTTCTTTGGCTTGAAACTCATTCTACCCTAGTTCATTTGAGCATCTAGCCTAATAGCATTCTGCAAGTCTTGTTTGCCTTGGAGCACAAGATAGTAGTGTCGTCTGTGAAAGCCTTCAGGGGCAGCATATAACATCCACTGCCAAGATCTGCTGGACTCGCATTTCCTCTGCTGCTATGATGATAACTTCCATAGCCAAGACGAACAAGAATGGGTATATTGTGCATCCCATAGCAATGTCAACCTGCACATTTACCCAGTCTGTTGTGTATTTCTCAGTTGAGAGCTTTATTTTAAATCCATTGAAGTAGTCTTTGAGCATTACTTGAATATCCTCTGGAATGTGGGTCATTCTTAGAGCTTGCTGGATCATTTGGTGCGGTACAGAGCCGTGTTCGTTAGCAAGGTCCAACCAAACCACATCTAGGTTGCATTTTTCTGATTTAACTCTTTGAATGGTTTGGTGTGTTCAAGAGAGCCCAAAACTCTTGGAAGACTCCCTTTCTGCACAGAGACATTCATATAGCCATTCTATGTGAGGTATTTTATCAGGTGTGATGCTTTGAAGTATCTAAAAATCAGGCATTTTTGAAACAAAACATTATCAAGATGCCAAGTGGATCTTTTTTTTTTTTTTTTAATATTCAGAATATTTTTTTTTATTGCATGTGATCCAGGTTGAAATGCCTTAGATTAGAATGCTTATTTGTTAGTGATATTTCTTGCGAGAAAATACTTCAACTGGCCTGTACTATATTGTGACCTTTGAAAAGGCCATTTGGCTTGTCATCTTAGTAGTTTTGTCATGCACCGTGATTTTTGCCACATGTTTTCTGCTGATTCCAAGTAAGCTCCAACTTTAAGGAGTCTGCATTTTTTTTACAATATTTTAAAGTACTTTTTTTCATAGACTGAAGAAATTCTGATTATTTTACAACAAAACTGAATTCAGTACTAGGAACAATATAAACATTCAATGACATATTTAGGGCTACTGTAGATTTGATCTCATTTCCTATTTCTGTTTTTATAATAAAAACCTTTTAAGCATTGTCATAAAAACACCTGTGTGTGCATCCACTCAAATTAGGGTGAGTGCTAATAATAAGTATTAAGTTTGAAGTTTTCCTTTCTACTTTTTGTAATTTGTTCAATTTTTAAAATTTTGGTGACAGCTGACACCCCATTTGGTCAAGTGAAACTCGGTGAGCTGGGAGAATGGTTGGGTCGACGAAACAAGGGGCTCTCATCTATTTGGGCTGCTATCCATAGGGGTAAGCTTTTCTTAATTTTAAAGATTTTCTCCAACCCTCTTTTCTTTTCCTTTTTTTTTTTTTCGTGATCGTAAAAATACTAATATTTAGATGGTGTTTGTTCGTTTTGTTTGGTGTATAGTAAAATAAGTATGCCTACTTGTTAATCAAACTCCAGTGAAAGTGAAGTGAAAATATAAAGAAAAATAAAATTATAAATTATAAAATTTTCACAGTCTTTCCAATGATATGAGATCCATATATGAGTTTGCAATCAAATTGATTACCTGATAATGGTCTCATGAAATTAATCCTGTTTGTAACCTATCTGCTTCAAATATTCAACCGCATGAATCAAAATGAAACTAATATGGCTTTGTTAAGAAATAAGTTTTTAAATCATTTCACCAAAATATAGTTTGAGAAATATCTAATCCATGGTTTCCACAAGAACAAATGCTCAGTATTTACTCCTCTCCGCTCATAATTTCCACATAACAAATGCTCAGTGTTTGCTCCTCTAGAGCAGCAGAACTTCCTCACAATAGTATTTAAAAAAATCTAGCACATGAGCAAGAGCTTATCTCTAAGGAAAGGAGAGCCACTAATATTGGTGCATGTAGTTACTCCTTACCTTATCAGTTACAAGAGAAAGAAATTAATTTGCTATGATGATTGAAGTTATAACTTTTCCATCCAAATGTTGGTAGAGTTTGTGTAGACAAGAGATAGGATAGGGGCTGAAGGACAGTTTTAAAACTTAAGTTGGAGGGAACTTGGGAAAGAGTTACTATTTTCCTTTTGATTCAGTCGACTCGCTGTGAGTCTGGTGTAGATCTAGATTCAGAACTGTTAATATTTTGACCTTGTTGCTTGTAATACCAGGTCAAATTTTGAGTGAGACTAGATTTATTGTTTTAGCTTTGTGTGCCTATTTAGATGTAGGTAATTCTAGAAGGTTCTCAAAAGTGTTAAATTATTGTTTCAGGAAGTTCTTAGAAAGTATCCTAGAGACAAGATAGGCTTATTAATGTTTATGTGTAAAGAAGAAAACAAATTAGAGTATTTGGTTGGTTAATATTTTTAGCTAATTTTGATTGCATAAGCCTTTAATTAATTTGACCTTTTTGTAGAATAAGTTCTTTGTTTGATGTTGACAAAAGGTCTGTGTATAGCATAACTAGTATTTTATAGAATTCATTGATTTATAAAATTCATTGTCACAGGCAGCGTTCAACTAGATCTATAACTAAATACCATAAAGCCATTTGTGACAGAGTTAATTATTTGAAATAATTTGTGTAGTTAATTGAGGTGAACAGTGGAGCAGTGAATTGGTTGCTTGGCTACAATTTGATCCCCAGCACAGGCCAACAAATTTCCTCTGTTCCCCACTGCACCCAGTGTTCATTTTGGTGTAGCTGGGTCTCACAAATCTTGGCAAAAGTAAAATCCACAAAGAGATTAAAGCCTTCATGCTAGGAAAAAAAATCAGGATTTCACTCCTGGTTCTTTCTCCGTATGTGATTCACTCTACTTAATAGGTATATCCTGATCATCCAATCACTGAGGGGACAGGAGTAAAGCTGCCTTTTGGCAATTATATAGATTGTAAAAATTAGCCTTTAAATTGTTTACATGTAACATATGATTCAGTTGGCAATGCAATTGGCAACCTTTAAAAAAAAAAAAAAAAGAGTGCATATAATGTTGGACAATCATTTATGGTGGAGGTCTAACAAGGCCTTGTATTTATTATGGATTTTTTTTTAAAGATCAATTTTCGGACTATTGAAATTTAGACAATTTTTATATGTGAATGGCAAGTATTTATTTATAATTAGTATAATTATAGCACTGTGTCAATTACAAATTGTAGCTTTCATTCTTTGTGAAATATGAAAAAATATCAATGTTAAAGCATCATGAGTGAGAACAAAGTTGTAAATTATGGCACCAGGTAAATGAACTATATGGGTATGAAAAAAAATGATTGGCAAAAACTTTAAATAATATCTACAAATATGCAAATACATTAACGTTGGTATAATCAAAACATTTCTTTCTAAACTGGGCCTACTAAAAATATGATTTGTCTCCTATACAAATTTATGCCTCTTGTTTTGTTCCAGGTTACTGGCGCTGGGCAGCCAAGAACCTTCATGTCAAACACACTGGGTTTGTCCCCTATGGTCAAGCTATTATGGGTGTTTCAGCCATTTACTTCATGATCATGTATAGCGAAAGAAGTAAGTTGATGATGAAATTTCATAACCGATGTACTTATATTTCAGCAATATTTTAGCTTGTAAACAAGACAGCTTAACTTTATTTTCACGGCTATTAGTATTTTTTAAAACTTTCTTCCTTTTGTTTCCTTTTGTTTGAGGCAATCTAAGTAAATTAAACACAAGTCATATTTTAAACATAATGAGTTATGAGCATGATTTATTTGCTTTTAATTAAACTTGCATATAGAGAAAATGCTTTACATTTTCACCTCTATTCCAACACTATACCAAATTTGTCAAAAGGGATGTAAGTTTGTGAATTGTAATTCATAATTTTTGTGAGGTTACGAAACTGTTAACAAGGTCTAGTGCAAAAGTGTCCACAGCCACTTGTGCCCGGTTTTGGTTGTTTCCAGGGATGCCAGTTTTCCCATTTAAACAGGATGTCCAACTTTTTGCCTCATTGTCATTACTTAAAAGCCAATTATACTTTAAGCACAACTTCAAGAAAACTATTTATTACTATATCAGTTTCCTGCGTTTTTGTCAGAGGCCACTGGCATCCCTGTGTTTCACAAATGCTATTGGTAGTTTACATCTTGAGAAAAGCTTGTGCAACAAGTTTTGTGAAGAAAAAAAAAGTCCAGCCTAGCCAAAAAGATTATCATTGGCTTAGCTTGCTTCTTTACATGAGTCAAAGTTGAGATTGTAAAAGGGACTTGTCAACTGTCGGTGGCTCAAATTAATATAAAAACGTTTTGTAGCCAGTCTTGATTCATTATACGAATTGGAGTATATCAGTCTCTATTTTTCTTGCCATGTTGAATTGCTGCTTCACTCAGCCCTACTTCACTTGTATTCAAATAGATATGGTATTCAAACAAGTTAATTTTTCCCTAATGCTTTTGTCAGGGTGCAGTGTTGAGCCTCATGGCCCAATGGTATAAAAAAGCCTGAACATAGTGAAAGCAAGATCACCAAATTAGTCGGCAGGAAACTTGACTTTTTTTTTGTCGTTAAATTACATTATATTTTGTTTAGAAAATTTAATTCTTATTGTAGAATTGTCTGACTTTAAATGGTAATTTTTAAACCCATGAAGACCGCTACAGCTAAATTACATGTATGTTCATTTAATTGTTGTGTGATATATTCATTTAAAAAATGAATATGGGTCAATTAAATTGATCCTTGACATTTTAAAAGTCTATCTAGGTGTGTTAAAATTTTGCATTCTTTTTACATTACATGTATTTAAGTTTCATTTTGTATTGTTTTATACATCTTTATTTATATATTTTTCCAAAACCTTGTTTGGTGGAGGGGGAATATTCTTTGTTTTGCATATTTGGTTAATCAAAACTACTAGTGATTTGAGTCAGTTTGATTTGCATACACACACTTTGAATGAAGCAACATGTGATGTGCATTATTTCATTTTTCTCTTTCAGAATATCACAGGCATTGCAAGTACCATTGAAGTTCTAGGGATCTAACAGTGCTAATTGCCTGGAATATGTCTGAGCACTCTAGATTTTTCAAAGTGATTTTTTATTTTATATTCTGAGAGTAGCATAGGACAAATGATGTAATGTAAGAGGGAACATGTGTTATTAGATGCGCTCTCTGAATTTTAGTACAGAGCCTCTAAATTTTGTTTGCTTTTGTGAATAAAGAATTTTGTCAGCCTATTTCATAGTTCTTATATTCATTTATATAAAAGTGTTTGAAAGTTTAGACAAAATATCTCTTGAGACAAGCCCAAATTAGATAGAAGTCACAATTTTAACAAATAACATATGTAATCATTGAATTAACCTGAAAGTTCCTTCTGGGAGCTTTGCAATAGTTAAAACTGCATAGGGGTATGTCATTTCTAAATCTGTTAAGATATATATGCATTTAATACTTTTAATATTTGATAAAAAGCATTCTGAAGACGAATAATAACAATAAAAAAATATATGTTTCTCACATGTTTGATATGTGGGTTTGCCAGAACATGGGCTGTCGTCATAGTAATGTACGAAAGATTTTCTACAAGCCTTATCTTTTAAAAAATTGAACTCATCAATACACAAATTTAGACTTTGTAAGTGTAATGGCAAAAGAAGTACTGCTTTAATTTTAAAAAATCAGTTTTGGATGCATCCTTGCTATCTAAATTAACCAAATAAGTTTCATACATAACTAAGATGACAAAATCACCAAACAAGTAGTGTCACCCATCAACAAATTAAGTTTATTCATCACCAAGTTAAGAAGCACAGATTTTTTTTTTTTTTACATGGATCTGCTCCTGCTATCCAACTCTGCAATAATATTACCTCACTGATACTTTATTGTGCTTTTCCATTATGTAATTGGAGAATCTTTTTTTCCAAATGCAGTGAAAAATGTGACACAATTTTGGGCTCCATCTTTTGGCAATTGCTCATATGCAACATGCAATTATTAGAATTGGTTACAACACATATATGTTAGTACTTTGGAATACATAAGAATTTTAACAGTAATAAATAAATATATATGATTGATAATGTCAAAGTGAGTGAATTAAATCATGCCTGACGAAAGACCGTAATACTGTATTTTGCCTGTGATGTATGTTATCGGTCCTTGTGGAAAATTGAAAAATGAAACCTTCAAAAATGCAACAAAATTTGCACACGCAAAAATGCTAGAGAATGTGGCATAGGTAAAAAGGTTGTCACTGTTTATATTTCAACATTCAAATTATAACATAGATAACACATAATTTAATCAAGGGCAATACATTTGCTATATCAATAATACAAAATTAAACCCAAAGAATATTTCCTTGAGGCTTATTTCATTAGGCTTCTTCTCTTAGAAAACACCAAGTTGTGTGAAACAGGATACCTTCAGCTGAGTTCAGGCAGATAATATATATATAAATAATATGTACTTTTTTGCATATTCGGCCAGCTCTGGAAAATCACTACAGAAACTGTTTTAAAGGTACATGTATATAAGTTTGTGTATTTGTATTATGAATACCAACAGCTCACTAGGGTGTCAGGGGAAACAGTATATTGGTTTCTTTTAAAATGTCTTGTTACATTAATATTAATGCTTTTTACAGTGTTTGACCCAAAAGTTTTTTTTTTTTTTAAGAATCATTACAATAATTACATATGTATGTTTGTGTGTCTGAATGTTAGTATAATAAATTGTGTTCAAGTGGTTTTAAGGGGCAGTAGTTCTAATCTTATACTGAATTCTAAAAAGTATCTTGTGGTACTTTTTCAGGAGTTTCTGTTGGGACTATTTTCATTTTATGGTCCAACATGAATGCTAGCTTTCTCCTCTATTATTTCGGAATTCAATGTCTTCTCTATGATCCAAATAGGTGCTCTCCTGGTTTGGTGGGCTTAAAATTTACTGCCAAAATCATTTTCTAGCTGATAGTGATACTGTGGTTGAAAAAAATAGCCTTAAATGTTTTGGCATTTTCCCCATGCCATCTTTATTAGTCTGAAATCACTAAAATTGCGACCACAAATTTACATTTGGAGCTGCGAATTCATGGAGGGATAGAATAATATTAAAAGTTAATAAATGGAAGAAGAGTAGAGATAAGAGTCACAGTCAAATTGCAATTGCTTTTTATGTCAATACATATTAACATATCATGTGAGCATCCCTTAAATCCCTCAGGTAATTCTTGTCGATGAAAAAAAAAAGTAGAATTATTGGTTCAACTCAATGAAAACTCTATTCAGGTTACTCTAATGTTGGAAGAAGTCGTCATCATTTGATTTCCTATGGTGGACTTAAATTTACCCTTTTTTTTCATAACTTAAATTTCAAAATTAACATAACCGTTAATTTTTATCAACAGTAAAATAACTTTCTATGATTATCTGGTTTCAATGGTCTAAGAATTAAGGTTTGAATCTGAAATATAATATGATGAAGAAAAAAAAGAAAATTAACCCAATGGTGGGCAGGTTGTCAAATTTTTTTTTTCTTTCATATATGTTGTACAGAAGGTGCGATAATAACACACTTGAAATCAATTTTTTGCAAAAAAAAAAAACATTTTTTCACTTTTTATTGTGGTACTCATATTGTGTCCTAAAAGTGGGACGCTGCCCACAATAGGGCACACGTTTTTTCAAGATAGAAAATACTTTTAAAAATAAAAGGATGGATAAAAGTAATGAACATAATGAGATCAGAGCCATAAACACTAGTCCTTTATTGAAACATAAGGAATGAATCTCTTGCAGATAGGCCTCATGAAAATATAAGTTATAAAAGAAAAAAATGGTCTTTCCGTAATGACTTATATCAATGACAATATGAATAATTTGATAATCAGAGAACATTATGAGGCTTTGAACAGTTGATACATATTGAAATTATCAAAATTTATTTTATTTTGATATATCCAGGTAGATATAGATCTTACAAAAAGTCACTTTTTCTACTTGTTTGAATGAAAAGTGGCAAAGCAGTCTTGGTGGATTGGAACATTTGGACACTTTATGCATAGTTTAATAGCTTTTTTGCCGCAAGGGATGCATCTTTTTTTTGTGTAGGACCCGAGGTGACATAATGTCCTTATTGATCTCGTTGCACATCATTTGGTACTCTGTTGATTTTTTACGGAAGTTCTGCCTGTAGCAAAAGCATTGCGTGTTGTTGATTTGTTGCACAGAATTAGTGACCTAGCCACGTCACGGGTAACTCCAAGAATGTCCAACGGGTGTGAGCCATAGTCTGACTTCGAAGATATGAGTTGCCAAGAATTCTAGGGATGGGGGATAAAAATTTTGTTAAAAATGCACAGCATTTTCCATGAATTGAATCTATTTCTTTATCCATAGCGTTGTTCCTTACTTACGGCCTCGCTCCTTGATACAACATAAGATTATTAAGAACAGGAAAACCCATGCCTTGAGGAATCACATTTGAATTCATCAAATCCTAGGTGATTGGGGCAATGACAAAATGCAGTCTTTTAAAGACACTGAAAGAACGGGACCAAAACTGGTCCACCACTGTCAGACTAGCGAGGTTGCAACAAGATGCAAAGTTTGAAAAATAGTTATCAACACTTCTTTGACAAAGTGATGAAAGAGGCATTTGTAAACAGACTTGGATCTACGTTTGGGTTACATCTGGTTTATCTTTTGATATCTGGGCTTTAAATTTCTAATATAATAACATATTAATGTGTGTGTATGAATGAGAGGCAGAAAGAAATAGAAAGTAGAAAAGAAAAGAGAGCAAAGTGAAAGCGAAAGGGCAAAAGGGTACTGAAAAAAAAGAGGGGAAGGGAGGGAGAGGGAGAGAGGAAAAGCAGTCAAAAATGTAATAGAGAAAGGGATGGCTCTGCATAACAATCTATGAAATGGCAACACGTAAAGAAAGACAAACATGACTGCAGCTGACGGTAATAATACTATATGGGGCTGTTCAAATATAATCTTGCACCTTTTTTGGGACATGTTGA
>BLXT01003182.1:847384-857980 GCA_019648995.1 Plakobranchus ocellatus
ACATACATATCTTACATGATTATTGTGAAAACATACATATCTTACATGATTATTGTGAAAACATACATATCATACATAACTATTGTGAAAACATACATATCTTACACGATAACACAGCTACGCGGTGGAAGAGTTGAAGGGATTTACACAGGGAAGAGTTGCAGAGGTGGAAGTATTTGAGCTTTATATGTACAACATATTAACACGCACACACCAATGTAATGAAAATCCAGACTAATTGTTTTCTCAACAANNNCCCCCCCCCCACACACACACACAGATTTTTTAACATGCCTTATTTTTGTCTAGGAATGGACGTAGCTGAGACTTCATGCTCAACATCAGATACCAGAAACAATGGCTGCATTCCGAGACATTGGGTTTTAGTACTAGAATGACTACTGTGTTCCGCATATTACGTGCCATCAATCTTTCGCCCCAAGGGTTGCGAAACCTGGACACTTTAGAAAAGGTCTTCTAACAGACGGGTAGCCTTGAATTTCAATACGGAGAAACAAATACCCAATCCGATTGGATTGTCTTTGGACATCTTGATTGTCCTGATAAGAAAAGTCTCTGTAAAAATGGTGGACGCGACCGCCACACCAGCTTGGGTGAAGTACGAAAGAAAATTTCCTAGACCCAGAGGAGATCCTCGGGAGATCAGGCTGGGTAAAACCTACAAGATTGTGCGAATATTAAAGTGTGGTATGGTTACTCCTTACAATCACTCAATATAGCGTAAACAAAAGATTGCAAAATTGCTTTACGTTTTACTAAGCACTACTAAAGCTAAAGCTGCAGATTAATCATTCATTACAGTCAATAGAAACAGATAATTCAGCTTGGAGGTGAGCAACATCTGGGGGTCATCGCATGATGCATGAAACAATATTTATGTGAATACTAATTTTAAATAGTCTTCAATCATATATAAGGAAACACACAATCACGTGCAAACAAAGTTTTCTCTATATGTGCAACCTTCTTCTTTCAGTACACACACGTCGTTATCAAGAGCATCCTAAACAGTGAAACACGCAGCCACTTCGTTTCTTCTCCAATTGGGGTTACCTTTTAATGAAATCACAACAATTTAAATTTGGGATGTCATATCAGGCATGCTCCATCCGCTAAATAAAAGGTGCCGTAAAAGGTACTCCTCAACCGAATTACTATCTCCTCGACCTATGAGGCAATGTTTAGGCACACAACCTTAGATCGAGTACTCAAGACTGAAGTCTTTAATTTGGTATAGAAACACATTCAGCTTTTGAGGCTCCCTCTTAGAGATGAGTTGCAAAACTCTTGATATTACAGAATTTCATTCCTAACATGTCTCAACGTTTGGCAGAACGAACAAATTAAAAGCAAACACACTTACTTCTCCATTTGATATTTCCGCGTTACAGGAAAATTCTGCATTAATATTACCTGACTTCAAAGCTAGATTTGATTTTGTAAACCACAGAAACAAGGCATACTATGACAAAATATACACAGATGAGACGAAATTCAGCTTTCATTTTGGTGATATGAGAAGATTCAGTTGTACAAAGAATGAAAAAAAAACAATATTATGTTGTTCTGGATACTCATTTACACAGGCAGGGTTTTTTTTTTCCAAGATAAAAATTGTATGAAATTTTTAGAGCGTCTCTCTATCTCTCTCTCTCTCTCTCTCTCTGCGAAACTTATTCTATTTTTAGAATGGATGGGAAGCGCAGGAGCAAAGGAAATCGTGAAAGTGTGACAAAAAATGAAGTTTGAATGATGACAAAGAGGTTGAAGAAAATAATATATTTTATATAGTTTATGCTGCTATTTTAATACTGCACCCTCTATAAGAGCTATAAATTATATTCTATATGAAATAAATGTCCCTCATGGCAAACCGAGTTTTGTGCGTTAAACGCAATGTCACATTTACATAAAAGAGTTCAATAACACAGAAAATGCGAGGTACAACATTTATCGTGTCTAAATCTAATGTACAAACTATAGTGGGCTTGCTTCTAACACAACGAGGGAAGCAGTGATTCTTAGCATTTGTTTCTGGTGTTTACCGGGCCTACATACCTCTTATCTCTCGCCCAAAATAGCCACTTCTTTACTGACCAGCCCCACTCCATCTCCTTATTATCTTTACCAAATCTCTTGTCTCGATTCTAACAATTTCCCCATTCCACTCTTCTTCAGTTCCGCCAATACGCCACCACTCTCTTCTGCCAATGCCAGATCCCTCTCTCCCTTTCGCCACTATAGCATCCTATTTTTAAGAGTGAGCTCCTTTCGTGGATCCCTACTCTAAAGCTTTCTGATTTACTACTTTTTCCTGCCTTCGAATCTCTTCACGCACACACATTTTCTCTACCCTTTCCCCCTAATCAACCCCCCCCCCCTTCACACACACACACAAAACTTTTGAAAAGGAAATAATAAATCAAAGTATTTCATTTGAAGTTAAGGCCGCATAGACGCTTAGTCATTCACTGAAGTTGAATAATCAAACAAAGCCAACACAAAACAAAACAGGACACTGAGAGAAGTAATGGAAAATCAATATTCGGGCAATATCAAAGAGAGGCAGCCGATCGGGCTGCTTTTTCTGATGCCCTTATATGGTTTGGAACAGCCTAAAAATAAAATTAAATATGTAAGCTCCGATCAAACAAAATGACAATCTATAACCTTTTGGTAGCACTAAACGTTTGCAAAAGCTGAGAGATATAAGAAATAAGTAAACTCAGATAAAACGAACGGGCAATCTGTTATTTGGTTATACTAAACATTACCAGAACCGTCGATAATTCATTTACATATTAATCAGCTGCTAGAAATGTCTATAAACGACCCAACACAGTGTCTCCAAACATCAGAACACAATGTCTCTAAATAGCTCAAAACAATGTTTTGAAACAAGTCACTGCTCTGTCCTAAAACAACTTCACACCCTGTTCTAAATTACTCAACACCATGTCTCTAATGTACTCAATGCAATGTCTGTAAACAACTGAAGACAATGACTGTAAATAACAGAACAAAATGTTTGTAAACAAAGAACATAATGTCCTGAATAACTGAACAGAATAACTCCAAATAAATAAAGGCAATGCCTCTAAAAATGAACACAATGTCTCTTTGCAATGGATTCAAAGTCTCTAAAAAGTTGAGGACAATGTTACTACACAACTGAACACAACGTCTCTGTATAAGTGAACACATGTGTCAGTGCAATCAACAATGTCACTAAACAACGTACGTATGCTTCTAAACAGCTCAACACAATGTCTCTTAACAATGAACAAAATATCTCACTTGTTTCTTAACAATGCACAAAATATCTCCCATCAACTCAAGGCATCTTATCAATGAATAAAATGTCTCAAAACAAGTTAACTCAAGGTGTCTTAACAATAAACACGTTGCCTCAAAACAACTCAAAACAATGTATCTTAACAGTTACTACAATGTTTTAAAAGATCAGAAGACAATGTCTCTAAACAACGAACACAACGTCTCAAAACAACTGAAGACAATGTCTTTAAACAACTGAACACAGTGTTTAAGATAATGTGAACACAATGAGTCAATGCAACTAAATAACGAACACAATGTCTCAAAACAACTTAACTCAATCTTTATAACAATGAACACAACACTCTCTAAACACCTCAGGCATATCCAATCATACTTTAAATTGAAGAAAAGTAGAAGATAAAAATTTGGTTTAAGCTCAAATCGAAAGTAATCAAATTAAATAATCAAACTCGATTATCTCGATATTCATAAAAATTGGAAACGATACTGATAATTTCGGTTTTTCGATTTTCATTTTCCGAAATCGAAAAAGTAGTTATTCCACTCTATACAGAACACAAGAATTGCGTAAATCATGAAATCGATACTTCAAATAGTACAGCCTGGAAATCACATGTCGCGAACCAATCTCTGTCTTTGTTTCTGTTCCTTTTCCTCCCTCTTCCCCCCCACACACCTCTCTTTCTCTCTCCCTCTATATGTGTGTTCATCTTTCTGTCTCTTTATTACTATCTTTCTATCTCTTTCTCCCCACCATCTTAATAACAAATACTTTTTTTTTCGCTCGCTTCCTCACAAATCGATCAAGTAAAAATTATATTAAAGAAAAAAGAAAACACGAAAAGTTATATTAAATAATTATGAAGCTTTAGAAATAGGAATTTCCCTTTCTATATACTACACTCTCACCTCCTTTCCTCAGTTTTCATTGATGTCATTACTGAATAGTTACTTTCGTTGAATCCACTTCATCTCCACCACGGAGGTGTGAGTCTAGGGGACTGTCATCTAGTATAGACATATCGGGCGACTGTATTTTCGGGATTCCCCAACTCAACATATAGATCTAGCCCCGATGCATTTCACTAATAACTGCAGATCTTTGGCTTTGTGAACATTACAAAGATTAAAAGGAAGTTTGAAGATATTGATGAAAGGTATGAAACAATGCTCATAGGATCCAATCTCACACGGGAAGAGAATTTATGAATTGTGATTATCCGGTGCACCATACTCAAATGACTAAATGTGTATAGAGAATGTCACAGTCAGAATCAGCAGTCTCAGTTTGGAGAATACGAATTGATAGTAAAACAAAGTTGTTGCGAATTACGATGGCACTGATGACAATGAAGATAATGATGATGATGATGATGATGATGATGATGATGATGATGATGATGATGATGATGATGATGGTGATCATGGTGGTGGTGGTGAGGAGGAGGAGGAAGAGGAGGAGGAGGAAAGGAAGAGGACAACAATCTTTACGTATTAGTACATCGATGGCACAGATAAAGCGACATTGATAGTTATGATGTTTATAATAACGATAATATTAATAATATTGGTGATAATAATGACGCGTATGTGGATGTGATGATGATGATGATGACGATGATGATGATGATGATGATGATGATGATGATGATGATAACACCGATGGTGAAGCGCTTTTAAAAATTACATTTCTTCATTATTATTAAGTAATAGTCTGCATAAAAAATTGACCACCAGGGATGAAGATTACTCTGTGTGAGGCTCATTCTTACATTAACTTATTAAGAACAGCTGCAGCGATAACGCATTTTGATCCGTTCTTTTTAAAATTTTTTTTTATTCAATCTCATAACGTACGGAAAAATAGACCAATGAATTGTCGGCGGGTAAAAATACAGAATCGTTTCATGCTCTTTGACACGCCAATGCTAGAATTTAAATTTAGTTTCTTTCCTGTTGTCCTTTTATACTTTTCAGGCAGTCAGTGATTCTTATGACTGAGTATACAAAACCAGCGCGCTGATGGCGAAGCTTGCACCTTGTTTGCAAACTAGTTTTTGGTCTTAACAAATCATGGCGAGCTCTATCGTTACCAATTCTGTCATGCATGAATGATGAGAGAAATAAAGGTAGGAAAATCTTTATAGTACTTCTTGAAGATAATGAATAATCTTCGGAAAAAAGCTTAAAAAAGGACTTGTGGTGTTTTTTTCAGATTCAGAAATGATCGATGTGGCTTTTGAAAGATGAAGATAAGAGTTTAAAAATGTCTTCTTAACAATATCGAGGAGGAAAATGCATCGAATCGACAGTAAAGATACTTTGAATTTTGAAAGAGAGGGTTCGCACGAGACTTTTAAACTTCTAGAAGCAAAAACTAAACAGACTAGAAGCCAAGGCAGGACGCTTTCGAGTCAACAGAATTCGTGGTAAGTTGATCCAGCAGAAGAGATGTTGTTCCAAAGACCAGAGTGCCTTCACAAATAGTCTGGGTAGAAGCGCAGGTAATTGATCAACTTGCGAGGTAACGGCAAATGTTTGATGGTCTCCGGTGGGAAGCTATGTAGTATGCGGATGCGGCATCGGTTTTGAAGGCTTCCTCGGATGGGCAGCTTGTAAATCTGGACGTGGTCGATGGGAGTTTCCAGGTCGTTTAAAACGATGGCCATACGAGAGCCGCACTCAGAGAACACAGGCATGTAGTTGACGAGGCACGAGTGCTGCCCGCAGGCATAGCGATGGTACTGGACGCAATGGAGCGTGACGGCCGTATCTCCATCAAACACATACACACTAACATCTATTGGCTGGCAGCGACGAGCTTTCTTCTCCTTGCAATGGCAGCCAGATGTTATCATTACGGCAAGGATAAGGTGACCGTCCCGAGAAAACCGTAAGTCCTTGAGGCCAGGATTAAGACTTGCCTGAAAATCGTGCACCCTTGAGTTGGTAGTGACCACTTCCCAGCCTGGAGTCCGGACCAAGCTGAGCGAATTGTCCTCTCCTGCCACAAAGCTAGTGATCGCTACACGAGATGCACAAGACCTGGGATCCCATACAAACAAAGCATGATTGAAGGGTAACGTGAATTCAGCCAGCATCTCTCGCGTAGACAACTTGTAAAGCTGAAGGGCGAATCCTATGGCACCAACTTTCAATGTGGGAAGCTTGATAAGACAAAGTGTTCCATCAGGTGAAATCTCGCCTCTCAAAGCCTCGTTCACAAACTCCACACGCTGATTGCCGAATATTCCCGACATCTTGCTCGCCTTCAGGTCTATAATTCCGAACTGAGTCATGAGATTTCGCACCAGGTGTAAGATGACCGTCTGTCCCTGGCAGCAGAGAACGCTTTGCACATGAAAGTTTTGTATAGACGACAACTGTGCAGGGATGTGGTTGTACTCAAAGTGTTCCGCCATCTTGGTAAACTTGCTCTTCCGGCGGAAGCTGAAGAACGGCTCCGACTTGTTCACATTAAGCAGACCCTGTCGGTTAATGCAGAACGCAGGGCTGCAGTCTTTGTACAACAGACCGTTACACGTCATTGTCGTCTCTGTGAAGGCCGCGGCAGCTGGGTGGGTGAAACAGGGAAAAGGGAAGAACTGATAAAGCAAATTACATAGGATGAGGGATTCGAGGGAAAAAATCTGACTTCAAAACCTAAAAAACAAATTCAAAGCAAAAATGTGAAACAATATCTATTGATCTAAGTCAGGCTGCTGATAACTGTTATTAACTGGTGGTTATACCAAGTCAAACCTTGTACACTAACACGTAACTCAACAAAATCTTCCTTCAATTAACATAGAATGAATACGAACTTGAGTGAGAATCTCATCTAAGCGAACGCCCTTCGCATCCGTTTCAGGAGTCAATCTTGCTGTAATTTTTTCCGCTTTCGTGGTAAGTAACTTCTTAGTCAATTCTTCCACGCATAACCTTGAAAGTCCTCAAATTTCAACACTCTCCTATTCCCATTGGGGCATTAATGGCACTGTGGATAGTGAATCCACCCTAAGATCTGCAGGGACCCTTCTGTCGCAGCGAGCCCCGCCACCGGCGCCCTAGCCTGACTGAGGGCCTAAAAGCCTGAGATCATCTTGTTGTGTACTGGATTTATAAAAAAATAAAATCTACTCCCAATCTTTACAAGGACTTTGGATTTTTTGACTCACCCCCATGTCCGTTATTCCACTGATCAAGTGAACACTGGTGTAGCAAAGACCAAGGCCTGGCACTCTGGACCTGCTTGTTCATGTTGGCCACCACAGCGCTCGCACCCATCAGGCCGTAATTGCCGTTACGGGATTCTTCAGCTCCCATCCTGCACGCCCTGGACAGTCGAAATAATCACAGAGACAAAGTTGGTGAGATGGCAGACACAAACAAGAACTCAGCCATTAACTCAACAAATCATCTAACAAAAACAACGACAAAGACAGCAACGAGAACAGCAATAAGAAGAAGAAGGAGAAAATGAAGAAGAAGAAGAAGAAGAAGAAGAAGAAGAAGAAGAAGAAGAAGAAGAAGAAGAAGAAGAAGAAGGAAGAGGAGGAGGAGGAGGAGGAGGAGATCTACTACTACTACTACACTACTACTACTACTACTACTACTACTACTACTACTACTACTACTACTACTACTACTTCTACTACTACCACTACGATTACTGCTACTGCTACTGGTATTGCTGCTGCTGCTGTTGCTTCTACTACTACTATATGAAAAAGCAATTTTTAAGTGAAAATCTACAAGAAAAATATATTAAAATATACGCACGAGAAAAAGAAATAAAAAGATGTGATAGACAAATTGCTTCTTGTGTTTTCACTAGGATTCAAATGCCAGTTTGAGCTGGGTGGGTGATATATCACATAAATGGTACTGAACAACGAATGCATCGGTACTGAAAGCGACTACCATCAATCGCTTTATAGAAGAAAAACGGCGAAAACATGAAATACGAAACGAAACTAGAAGAATCCCATAGAGTTTCTTGACAAGAGGAAAAATGTGGCTTATTCCCTTTAACTTCGATTATGCTTAGTTAAATATTTGTCGAGATACTTTAAAAAGCAACCTGCTCCGTATGTGCATTTGTTTTCCGAATGATCCTTTTAGGTGAAAATTGCGCTTTTGAATTAGGCAGCAATTCTGTAACAAATCTGGCACGGTGAATACTGATTGGAGTTGACGTTATAATTATAATCCCATCTATTATTGATGCGATTGGAACCAAATCAGGATCAATTTTTCGAGTTTCTTGCCAGTTTTAGGATACTATTTCGGTGCAGACCAATCAAAACTGTTCGAATCCGTCAAAATGAGTGCTAGCGAAATATCAAACAGTAAGAAAAAAAAAAAACGGGATGGACAAGATCTGGAGGCAGGTGGAAAAAGAAGAAAGGAGGAGGGAGATGATAGAGAGGGAAAACTTTGGAGGAAAACTGGAAAAGAGTCATCATGTAAAAGACCAAGTGATGACGGAGTCCAAATTATTGAAGGCTAAAAATACACGAAACAGAGAAAGAGGAAGGGGATTCTGTTCAAATGAACCAAATGATCATATATGAAAATTAAAGAAAAGAAAGGGCGAGATAGGAGGAATGGCTGAATGGAGCGGGCGAAATTGATAATGATTGATGGCGCTCATGTGTGTGTGTGTGTGAGTTCGTTTGCTTATGAAACATGAGGATTGATGGAGGACTGAGGTAAAAGACGTAATAAATAGGTACGATTAGAAAAACTATGGGCAGGAAGGAAAAAAAAAGGGAGAACAGAACTATTTTCGTTCTCTCAACAAAGCCTTAAGCGGTGACGCACAAGGGAGGAGAGATCTCCCTCCCTCTCTCTTCTCTCTGTCTCTCTCTCTCTCTCTCTCTCTCTCTCTCTCTCTCTCTCTCTCACTCAGCGGCTTGAGTGGTGATGTGAGGGAAAGGAATGTGACGAAAATGTGAGAGATTTCGAGGACAGAATTTGGAACAAAATAATGGCAACAGTGACGAAGATTAGAATAAAGTATCGAATACAATTTTAATGGACACCGCAAGATTTCGAAGAATTAAGGAGTACAGACATTTTCAGTAATGAGACTTGGCACACAGTATAATATATATGCTACACACGCACACACCCTAGAAAATTAAGCCTAATCATATGTCTAACTCAAAACAAACAAAGCCATCAACCTTTCGGGCGTTGACTCAAAATTGTAGACCTTCAAAATTATTCTCAAATATCAACAGTCATAGACGTGTCCAATTACAGACTGGATAGGAGAGAAGAACAAGGAAATTTCCAGGATTAATGTATCATTAAAAGCAGCGTGGTAGTCACGTAGCACTCAAAATAGGCAGAGGGAACCTTTCCATGGTAAACATTGCCATGACCATAAGCGTGAGAGAGGAGCATTTAATGGTAAACATTGCCATGACCATAAGGGTCAGAGAGGAACATTTAAATGGTAAACAATGGCATGACCATAACACTACCACAGTTCATCAAACAGAAAATGCATGGTCGAATGGTGGTTGACACACTCAGAAGCTTCCAACTTGTAAGACCATATTTAATTCGACGCTAGCTCGAACTATTCTGTGATCCGGGCCGTCTCACTGAAACGACATACTTTATGGCTTAATGGGGCAGAAACAAATAAACAAACGAAAACAACAAAAATACTCCATTGGTCTATTGTGATTTTATCTTCAATTTCTGATACCGAAAATCGCTTCTAGGCTCAGAGTAAGTCTCTTTTTCTCTTCACTCCTTAATCTACTAAGAAGAAATCAACACTTCGGACCCGAGCTGGGATTTGCAAGGATCTTTCCGTCGCAAGTTCTAGCCAATTACCAGCTTTCCTGGCGTGACGGGCCCCGAAAGCCTGGGATCACCTTATTGTAGACAGGCTATATGCACAAAATTTAAAATATTAAAAAAAGATAACAACAAAACAGCCTCAAATTGAAGTAAGTCTTGAGTTCCCCTTCAATGAGAATCAAGCGGACTCGTATACAACGCGTTCACGTTAACAAACGGGAAATTAATAAATCCTGCGGGCAACGAATTTGGATCACAGCAAACACTGGGCGACGCTAGACTAATGCGAGATATTCTGGCAACACATTTATCAGGGTTTTTAATACTCATCGCTTCCTTTCGTACAGAACTCTAGGACAGCAAGTTGGTGATTTGTATCTGGCACCACATTTCATAGGAATAACTTTTCATCTTCGTATCAGACTGCACGTCAACTGGTTAGTGATTTGTACT
>BLXT01003182.1:862625-872784 GCA_019648995.1 Plakobranchus ocellatus
GAGAGAGAGTGAGAGAAAGAGAAAGAGTTGGTTGAGTGGGGATGAAGGCAGGGTGAGGTTAATTGGGAGAAAAACATGGGAAAGGAAGAGATAATCCCCCGTGAAAAATGTTACTAGCAGCTGAGACAAGCACGGTTAGCGATCGATGCAGCTACGTAACACTGTGGAATAGAGAGATGGAGAGTTAGATCGTTAGAGTGAGAGTGACAGAAACAAAAAAAAAAACTCAGAAAAATAGACAGAGATAGATATACAAAGAGAGAGAGAGAGCGCGAGCGAGAGAGAATGAGCAGAAACAACGACAGAGAAAGACAAAGAAAGAAAAAGAAGGAGAGAAACACAACAGAGAGAAAAAAGAACAAGAGAGAACGACAAAGAGACCAAGCGAAAACAAGAGAAAGAATGAAGGAGAGACAGAATAAGAACAGGAGTGAGAATAAGAGAGAGCAAGACGTGTGAGAGAAAGACAGGCAGAAATGTCAGAGAGAACAAGAGAGAAAGAGAGTGAGATAGCGATAAAAATTGAAAGAGAAAGAAAGACCTTGAGAGAACGAAAGAAAGAGATAGAACAGATGCTTGACGGAAAGAGAACGAGAAAACGAGAGAAGAGCTAGAGACAGACAGAGAGAACGAGGAAATAGAGTCAGAAAGAGAAAGAGACAGAAAATGAGAGAGAGAACGATGCGTGACAGAGAGAACGAAAGCGAGACCACTCGAGATATACGGAGAAAGGGAATAAGAGAGAGAAAGAATATGAGGGAAAGATTTAGTGCGAAGTCTAGACAAACATTGAAAAGACGGAGAATGTAGAGATTTTGAGGCCATTTAAGGTTAAAATAATTGAATCTCAACATCGCTTGTAGGAAAGGGTTTGATGCTAAAGAGAAGTGACGGATTGTGCACCAAGCCTTTTATGCAAAGGCGTATTGCACATTGCATCAGCTTTCTATATTATTTTGCATCAAACTCAGACTCGTTGCACACCGCGCGAGCGCTCTATATTTAGTAACAAACTCTAAAATGTCTTCAGGCTCAAAGACAATGATGAAATCATTGTAACCCTGAATGGTGATGTCAATGTAACCCTTTTAAGCGACGAGCCACAAAATATCAAGAAGTCTAAAAAGACAACGTCCAGAAGACGATAGATAAGAAGCTAAAGCTGCTGTGCTCCCTGCGGGTCGAGTGAGAGGCAGAGAAGGATGAGCCAGTTGTAAGAAATAAAGGAAAAACGCTCTTTCATAAAAAAATGACCTTTGGTCGAATGAAATGACGTTTGGTTTTTGTGTTCAGCCAGTCCACAATAAGGCTATCTTGGGCTTTAAGGCCTTCCGTCAGGCCAAGGTAACGGTTGCGGGGCTATAACCCGTGACAGAAGGGTCCCTGCAGATTTCAGGGCTGGTTTACTATCTCCTATACCACCAACAACCCCAACAAAATTACGAAGCAAGGCAGAGTGATCCATATATCAACAACATTTAATTGAATTTTAACCTTGAGATGAAAAAAAAAATTAAGAGTCGACATTATTGTTACATCGAGGTAGAGTTGAAAGAAACGATGTAGAGAAGACGGCACAGAACAGGCAGATTTGGAGATCCTTTGTAGAAGACCTCTGCTTCACCAAGGCTTGAAGGTTGATTATGATCCTGATGACGATGGTGGTGGTGATGGTGGTGGTGGTGGTGGTGGTGGTGGTGATGATGATGATGATGATGATGATGATGATGATGATGATGATGATGACGGATGATGATGATGATGATAATGATACTAATTTAGAAAGGGATTGCTATTGTGGGAGTTTCTTCGCTAATCTTCATCCTACCTGCTCCTTGCGTGTTGATTGTTGCATAGAACAACCTGAATTCTCAAGACTGTGAGAGACTGACATGACACCACTATTACAGAAAAAAGAGGTGTGCACTTAAGGTGTCCTTAAATTGTAATTTGGATGAGCCTGTCTAAGGATGTTGCGAATTTTATGGACATAGCAAAAACAAACAAACAAAAAAAAAAACAAACAAAAAAAAACAGCAACAACAAAACACAACCAACAATCAAAACGATAACAAACAAACAAGCAAACACAAAAAAACAACGAATTGGTACTAAGAAAAGCTAACAACCTCAAAATGTAGGAACCAGTTGGATAGAACTCTTTGAAAACAGCACATGAAATTTTTGGTACACGAAATTGCAACCATGAAAACCTTGGCTCGATTTTGAACCAGAAAAACGGAAGGACGGAATGGTAGAGGTGGACAAAGACAGTTTGCATTTTCGAAGGTAAAAAGCTGAAAATAATGATATTTCGCAGTTTACCTGTCGACAAGTTTAATGAATCAATAAGCACAATTCCTGGTGTCAATCTAAGCCTTGACCTTTGAAAAGGAAGAGGAAAAGAGTGCTATTATTATACTTGAAACAAAGCCAGTGCAATAACTTATTTCAAGACGTCATGGTTACCCTTGAGGAAGGACTTGGTATGGCTTAAGTTACTTGATTTTGTCTTCGCTGTGACAATACAGAAAGGCAATAACAATTTTTCATAATCCTTCAGTTTCATTACGGCGTAAGCACGATGGATTTATAGGATCAATTTTGTCTTATGCCCCACAAACCTTCATCCCCAAAGGCAATATCACTTGACGCCCATAAATTCCAATGAGAGGGCAAATATTTCCAAGACCCTTGACCTCTTGCTCGCAGTCCACCTGGATTGAGGCTTGAACTTTGAAAGCCAATGGTCATATTCAAAAGCGTCGTGTGGGCAGATAAAGTAGAAAAGTTAGAAGCTGTAATCGGTCCTTCTCTTCAATCACGTAAGCTTTACACTCAATCGACTTGTGAACAGATATCGACCATACCTGTCTTAAGAGGGAGATCTATGTGGGTCTGATAGCCTCTCTTCCTATTCTTCAGTCTGAGTGCTGGACTTATGACTATGCCTCTTAAAACTATGTCTGTGTGTTATTGTGCTAAAGGCGTTTCTGTTGTTCTGTCTGTCTGTCTATCTCTCTCTTCTCTCTTTCTTTTGTAATCATCTACAACCCATGTCTCTCTCTTCCCTCTTCCTCCCTGCTTGTTCACATCTACCTTTTCCCCTCTCTTTCTCTCTCTCTTAATCGAGCCTTCTCTTTCCCCTAATTCAGTTCCCTTCCCCTCGGTTCTGCTCTCTCTATCCTCCTCAATATTTCGACATATTTCTCTTTCTGTCTCCTTTGCATAGCCCCTTCCCTTTTTCTCTCTATTCCCGTTGCCGTCTCTAGATTCTACCCATTGCTTTCCGCTCTCTCTCTTTCTTTCTTTCCCTTTTCACTCTCCAAGATAAAGGTCACATCCCTTCAGAAAACCCTTGACGAACTTGATGAAACCAACAAAAAATAGTCATCAACTAAAGCTGGAAACAAAACAACTGAAAAATACAACAAACAACGAAGACTTTCTGTGGAGCCCAACTATTGTTTCGCATTCCGATGGGGGCCAACGGAGGCCGAAGATCTGAGATCTTATATACAGCGAAGAGCTATATCGAACAAAATCAAACAAATATACAGCTTCGCCGAGAGGGCTTGAAGAAATTTTATTTTTTGTAATTAAAAAAAAAAAAGTGGATATGTTAGAACAATACAATCGTTCATTTAATAATTTGATGGTAGCTTTCCTGGAATAAACACCAATATCTTTGGTCCTCGGCGATAGCTTCGACTGTAAAAAAAAAATATGGACAAATGGGAAAAAAATATCAAGGTAAGAGGAATAAATACACACAAGCAAGAAAATTAATGTAATACACTTAGGCCCGTACCGCACTACGACAGGACTGTCCCGGGACGGTCCTGTCCTAAGGTTGTAATGCATGAACTGTAGAGGAAGGCACCGCACCTAACGGGATAGGACTTTTTTGTCCTATTGAGTCCCGCGCCGTTGTGGATTGCTACAAAATCGGTGGAACAGGACTGTCCCAGTCCCGAGTGATTTTCAGTTGTGATGGTAGAAATTTAGAGCTGCCTTTACAATGTATTACATTAAGGATTGAGTCCCTTTGAGACGGCTTCACAAGTTCGTTTCGTCCTAATTTTTTTTCTCCTACAGTCATGTTTGTCTCATCAGTGGCAAACTCGTATCTGTCAATGTCAGGCTCTCTCGGTCAGTCCTTTTCCAAACCTCCAACCACAGAATTTTTCTGTCATTATTCTCCGCCCATCCGCATCCCCACTCCCACCACCACCATATGTCCTCTGTAAAAGATTTTGCCTAAAAAAAATATATTTATCTGTCAGCAACAGATCCTCTCATTGTGTCATAGACGACAGAATTTGATGAATCCACTAAGTAATGACACCAAGTAACTTTTGTCAATTATGATACTCGCTGTGTTGTTGTGGCGCGCGTTTGCCACCTTCTCTCTCTCTCTCTTTCCCTGTCTCTATTTTTCAAACTCTCATTCTCTCTTAATCTATCCTTTTTTCTCACTCTCTCTAATGGCTCTTACCCCTCTCTGCCCCCTCGCCCTTTCCTCTCTCTTGCGGTCCCTCTGCATCTCTCCCGCGTTCTATCTTTCTGTTGCGTTCCTCTTTTTCTCTCTTTTCACTCTGTTTCTCTATCTTTATGCTCTGTTTCTATCTATCTTGCCCTCTATGTCTCTTTCCTCCTTTCCTCTCTACCTCTCTGCATCCCTTCTCCTGTCTTTATTTTCACAACAATAGTCTACTTAAAACACAAAATAAATATAAAAAAAATAAATTTTTAAGACTATGGAGCGAACGATGAAAAAGAGGGAACAAAACCAAATTAAAAAAAAACAGGCTGGAAGCAGGAGCTACACGTACAAGCACACACACACACACATACACACACAAACACACACAGGAATATGAACCAGCAATCAAAAATCAAATAGAACCTAACAAACCTACATGCATACTATTACGATATGTGGTTCAATATATGAGGATAAAGGCACCTACCTCGAGAGATCGAGGGCTTCAAGATCCGAATATTTCTCACATAATTCATGATCAGCAAAAGCAGAGAGTGACAGGCGCAAACAGCAAAATGGTTCGCATGCAGGTAGATGAGTACTTCGATAGATTACATATGGACATACAATCATATTATTTTTAGATAGATGGGTAGATAAGCAGGTAGGTAGGTAGATAGATAGATAGATAGATAGATAGGTAGATAGATAGATAGATAGATAGATAGATAGATAGATAGGTAGATAGATAGATAGATAGATAGATAGATAGATAGATAGATAGATATGTAGATAGATAGATAAATAGACATACATACATACATACATACATACATACATACATACATACATACATACATAGACAGACGAACAGACAGACAGACAGACAGATAGATAGATAGATAGATAGATAGGTAGATAGATAGATAGATAGATAGATAGATAGATAGATAGATAGATAGATAGATAGATAGATAGATAGATAGATAGATAGATGATTAATTGTTGATGGACGGATAGAAAAATTAATGAATAAAATGACACGGCAGTCTTTTCTAAAGTTCAACATTAATTTCAAGATAGCTTTCCGTTAAGCGTTTTTCCTTCTGTGTTCCATACTCTATTGGTTAAAAACACACAAGAAACACCTGGTCTAATTCTGTTCGGTAAAGGTCAATTTTTTTTCCTGCATAAAACATCTTACGTTTGTATTTCAAAAGGAAGCAAAGATCACTAAAATGAATAACCTCAAGTATGCATATGCTTCTGACGCTTTTTGAGAGTGCCTTCTTTTTCATTTTAATCATAGCAGAAGATAACTCGCACAGATAATTTGCTCGTTGCTCGAGGTGTGTAATGACGTCATCATCCAAGGTTAAAATAATTTAGCCTGCGCGAGACTCCCAGACATTTTCCGTATCGTTACTAAATAATACATTCGACGGACAAACCGTAAAAAAAAATTATTTCTGAGAGCCGTCTACGTGTATAAAAAGCTGAAGAGAATATGAAAAGAACTTTAAAGGACGCAAAAGGAAGCTGGTAAGGATCTACAATTAAGGTGTATTTACGAGAGCCACATTCCCAGCATGTCTTTCTTTTCCTTGCAGATCTAAGTAAAGCCATGATAAGCAGTCTTCCTGGATTACCACACGGATAGATAAACAGGGCTCTGTGTTCCCGGACAATTAATCTTCTGTGTATAGGATTTACGTATCACAGGCAAGCATTTGAATCTGACACCTTAAAGGGTGAAAGTAAGTTAAAAATGCGAGCGGGGAATATAAAAAAAAAAATAGAAACCGATAGCAGTTTCAAATACAGGGACAATATCTTTTTAAAAATCCAGCGATACCACAACCGCTATCACTGCTATTACTGCGCCAACATCTTTGCAACCAACACCGGCACTAACACAATCACCACCACCCCTACCACTACTAATGCTGCTGCTGTTGCTAGTCCATCTCCTTCTACTACTACTACTACTACTACTACTACTACTACTACTACTACTACTACTACTACTACTACTACTACTACTATTGCTGCTGCTGCTTCTGCTGCTACTTTTACAACCAATATTGTTCTAATAAAAATGACTGAAAAACTAACGCGTGGGTACATTTTATTGAGATATCTAAAAGAGGAGGAAGAAAAGAGGGGAGTGGGGTCCGTGTAGATTATACATATAGAGGGCTTAATTAGTATCATCTTGTTTCACCTTGTGTCATAATCGTTTGCATCACCCTATCTATCTTATATTTGAAGCGCACTTTTCCTTCCTTTAGTTAATTTCCGCAAGGTTTTCATATTTCGTTTCTTGCATTCTGGTACTGAGATAATACACATCGACAATGATAATGATATTAAAAGGAGAAGACCAAAAGAAAATACATGCATGGGACGTGCGAGCGCGATTCTTTTTTAGATAGAAATATAAGAAATGAAAGCGCATCTAAAAGTTCGTACCAGTTTGATATTTTCTCTCGATTCTCCTACGCCATTTACATAAACTGGTCGAAGAAGCTATTGTATTACGATATGCAAATACTGATCGAAGATACTGCTGTATCAGGGGCCACAATGCGCAACAAGTAGCCTACAAGTATTATTTCTATCTAAATGTACGTATGTCTGTATCGACATTAATCGAATGAGGCTGTTTACTCCAAAAGAGCACTGCTTACGTCAAAGGTGGAGACATATCGATTTTGCCATGTTCGTAAATCGCGGTAGAAATAGACATAAAAAAAAAAGATCTTCTGTGTTATAAAAACGACGATCAAGGACAAATAATGCCATCTCTTCAAGATAGATAGAATGTTCGTACATCACGTTTCATAACATTTTTTTAAAAGCACTCTTTTCGATAATAATAATAAGCCCACAAAATTAATATGCGACAATTTCAGGAATTTTGGCTTCAGTAAGCTAAACAAAGACGCAAAGTACAATGGGAAAATGGGGAAAAAATGGGCTATGGGAAAAATAATTAGATAGTTAAATTTTTTGAGAGGTCTTGAGCGGAATGTATCGGTGGCAAAAGATTATTGCAAATGTCTGCTTTTTATGACATAAAAAGCACAGGCAAGAGCTCAGCTTTAGCACGTGTTTTATAAAAATCATACTAGGCGAGTGGATCTTATATCAAGATAAAATATTCCTGTTTGACCTTGGAAGAAATGGAATCGTGAAGAAGTAACGAGCAAAAAAAAACAAAACGGGCAGCCTTTTTTTTTTCAATCCTTGACTGACAGTTACTAAAGTATCACTCTGGGGAACAAAAAATAATGTTACAATATTATAACAAAAGCATTTCTTTGGAATGGCCATTATTCTCTTCTCTCCTAGTTAACGAGTCGACCCTGAGATCTGCAGGGACCCTTCTGTTCAGGGTTCGAGCCCCGCTGCCGGCGCCCTGGCCTGACGGAGGGCCTTAAAGCCCGAGATCACCTTGTTGTGGAGTGGCTATAAACAAAAACCAAACCTATCTCTCCTAAAAGTTGAATAATATGAATGAGACCTTTTATCATAGGACCAGCCATTCGGCAGTCAAAAGCAAAACCTGAAACACAGACTTAAGAGACGATTAATAACTAGCAAAATTAACGGGGCAAGACTGCGTTTATCAATAAGCACACGTTGACATGGCTTGCCTAGAATGTAAACAACACGGTCGGTGACCTTACACTTTGTTGACCCCAGCGCATTCCAGGGATTTGACATGTTCTTGTGACTCAATCACTTTGTACACAGTAATCAAACCCCTTGCTAATTTTCACACAAATACTGGAAATACCTGTACAGACTCAAAGAATGTCAAACAAAGATCTAAGATCAACCAGTCCAGTCATGATCTTTGCTTTAAACTTCTGAGGATGGGCCTTTCTCTTAAGTCCAAAATCACACGCAAAATAATTTTCCCCGCTTTGACCTAACTACGGGTCCGTAGACCTGGAATGCTGATCAAAGGTGGGGGCGCACCTGTAACGTGCGGTAAAAATTTCAAAACGCCCATTCCGTGCCCCTGGAAATAAGATTCAAACCTAAAACTTCCTCCTTGAGAATCCAAGCCCTAACTAAACATTGAGTCATAGGGCGTAGCCGGGCGGGATTCTAGAGCACTGCCTTGGTTGCTTCGTTTCTTGAGTGGTTTGGTTGATTTTATAAACTGCCAGCGAAAAGGGGTCTCTTTAAAAAGCGCTTACTAACTCTCTTTTATCATACACGATGGCGCAGTTATAAATGCATTCGCCTTGTAATCAGTAAGGCCCATTCTGTCGCAGAATCGTGCCCGTTACCACCAGTCGGCCCGATAAGGTCTACGAAGACTGAGATCGCCGAGATGGGGAAAGACTGAAATCACCCAGATAAGGGAAAAGACTGAGATCGCCCAGATGGGGAAAGACTGAGATCGCCGAGAAGGGGAAAAGACTGAGATCGCCGAGAAGGGGAAAAGACTGAGATTGCCGAGAAGGGGAAAGACTGAGATCGCCGAGAAGGGAAAAGACTGAGATCGCCAAGATGGGGGAAAAGACTGAGATCGCCGGGATGGGGAAAGACTGAGATCGCCGAGAAGGGGAAAGACTGAGATCGCCGAGATGGGGAAAGACGATCTAAAAGACTGAGATCGCCGAGAAAAGGAGAGACTGAGATCGACAAGAAGGGGAAAAGATTGAGATCGCCGAGATGGGAAGAAGACTGAGATCGCCGAGAAGGGGAAAAGACTGAGATCGCTCAGAACAGGAACAAGACAGATCACCCAGATGGGCAACAAGATTTGAACGAAATAGCTTAAATTGCCAGTAGTCCAAAATGTTCTTCATTCATCTCGAAAAAATACTTGTAGTTGTCTTTCACGTTTTAGCGCTTTCCACATTTAAATAGGATGATTTATGTGTCTCTCTTTGTTTTAAGGCAAAAGAAAAAAAAAGAGCGTTTGGGAAAAGTAAAGAAAAAGGGAGGAGTATAGGGGGAAGGTGGGGGAAGGGGCCGTGGTCAGTGAGCTAGCACTGGAATCTCTAAGGTCCCCTGTCGCCGATTCGAACGCACCGCTAATACCCTATGAAAAAACAAGATCAGCGACACTTAGTGAAGGGAATAATAGGCCTAATAAAATATTAATTATTTCAAACCATTTAACGATTCAGATACCAACCTTGATTTAAAACGATGCTTTTCTTTATTTGATTATTTTTTTTTCTTTTTCTCACAAAACTTTTCACATTTTCAGGTTCCTACAGAAAGTTAATCATTAAGCTTTTTAGCATCTTTCACATTTGGAATTTGTCGATATTTTTTCTTTCAAAATGAACTAATTTACGATGTATACTTTTATTAGAGAAAGATCGATATATGACGCTGAGCTGGACAGAATTTTCCTATCCAGAAACGAATAGAATTCCTGGGCCTAGATTAATTTAGATCCAGACATAAAAACCTGGAAGAAGAGCAGGCCAGAACGTGAATGTNNNNTTTAAAAAAAAAAAAAAAAAAAAAACATGATGAAAAAAAGAGAAAAAAACCCAAAAAAACCAGCTTCCATGGAAATTTTTAAGATTGAATGGGACGACGTCAAATTGATTTTATTCCCTGGGGATTGTTGGGGTATGAATCAATGCGCCTCTCTTGAATCTTCTCACCCTCTCTCAGTATGCCCCTCTGGCACTC
>BLXT01003182.1:1069911-1087886 GCA_019648995.1 Plakobranchus ocellatus
GAATTAATGTAGATGTTAGTGAGCAAAGTTTTGTTGAAATGTAAAATGAATAATGTCTTTCTGAAATGACACAATGTTATCTTGCTTTTCTTTCAGGTTCTTTGCTGAAATTTTGTGTTGAGTGGAATACCAATAGTCGTAACTACTTTCCTGCCCAGCAAGTTCTGAGTTTGGTTCTACGCAATTTCCTTCCACAAGATCTGATCAAATTGCCTGGGATACAGTCCATTGTGGAGGGTTTCTCTGTTTACACAGGTGGGCATTCTGTGTGCAACTGAGACAATATATTTTATATAATTTATGGGGGGCCAGAATTGATGCAAATCATCCCAAAATAGTAGGAATCTTTCACAGGCTTCCTAACAGGAACTAAAAGCTTGAGGTCCCCAAAGCAAAATTCATACTCTTTGTTGAAATTATTAAAAAGGCAATCTGATGCATACATTGTTTTATTAAGGCAAACACAGTAGAGTAGACAGAGAATAACTTTTATTGAAAGTCTTAAGTCATGGGCAATAGGTAAGGGTAGCAACAACTTTATGAAGTTAGTTGAGAATAGGTTTGAGTGAAGAAACATGATCACCAATGTCTGTTCTAGAAAAAAGAAGAATGTATATGATTATTTAAAAAAAAGAGTCACTACTTTGGGTATTTTTCATCAAGTTTATCCAGTCAAGCAATCATTTCTTTTTCTCTTTGAGATATCTGTAGTAGTCTACCTTATCTTCTCCTTTTTTTCTTTTGTATTTGTAGGAGGGAGTAGAGATTCTCTCTCCTCAATGAGTCTGCTTTGTGTCTGCAGGAACCCTTCCGTCACAAGTTCGAGCCCTGCCACCAGCGCCCTGGCCTGACAGAGGGCTGAAAGCTTGAGATTACCTTACTGTGTATTGGTTGTTTATAGAAACCTACCAACTCTCTCCAAACCAAATGCTATTACATGGCTGAGTTATTATTGAAAAGAAAATTTGGCTTTTTTTCAAACTGGTCTTTAAGTCTGATTGGAGTAGCTCTTGAATAGAACTTAACTTTGATAATGTTTCTCTACTTTTATTTTAGAGCGGCATCTGCAGCGCCTGGACAACCTTTTGATAGATGCCCATTTTGCTGACTACTGTCACAGCTGTATGAAGCATTCATCTTGACCTGCTCTGGATTATTGCTAATTTGTCTTTGTAAAAAAAAGTTTGTGTACAGCTTAAAAAATGTTTTTTTTTTCCTATCCTGAGTAAGTGAAACTGAGAGAAAAAAAAATCTATTAAAAAAAAAAGTAAAGCTTCTAAGTTGTGTGGAGACAAAAAAAACCACTTTTTTTTTTTTTTTAAATACATCCTTGTCTTCTTTCATCATTTTTTATTTGGCATTTCAAAAAACGTCTTTTTCTTATTTTGATATTGTTATGTTATTGCTATTGTGTTTCATTATTTTTTTTTTTGCTAACTGTCAACACACAGAAAAGGGAAAAGCCAAATGATTGTACCACGTTATGGGTATTTCAATATTAATATTTATTATGCTCAATGTATATGTATTTCTCAAGATCTGTCCAGATGAAATGATGATTAATAATAATATTTTTTGAAGACTTCTATTCTTCTTAAAAGCACCAAAAGACAAATGTTACTTTATCCAAAATAAATTTAACTATAAATGTTGTTTAAAAGCATAGACTTCTATCCTAAAATTAGGGTCGTAAAGTGGGTCAAGAGAGGCTTAAACTTAAATTCTGACAATAACACACGGAAAAAAGAATTTGAGGTTTTCAGTATTTCTCAAAAAATGTACACATGCACTCATGCAGGTGGTTCTTAAGAGAAAGGGCCAATAAACTTTATTATAAAGAGAATCACAAAATACATCATCTACAATACTGTATATGAAGAAAAGCACAGTAAAACTTGAGTGAAAAATTTTTTTATGGTGAGTTGGTAGCCTATTTGGTGGTGGACATAAAAATTAATCACCCCAGTAAGAGAAGCATAAGGCTTCACTATCTGTACCATGATAACTAATATAATACCCTTCATTGGGTGTTAATGTCTACTTACACAATGTAGGGCTTCACCCTATTAAAACTTTATTAAACAAACAAGAAAGACACATATACTTATGTGAACTAATACAATTTACAGGCTGAAGACAAGTGAGAAAATTATGGATTGTAATGAAAAGAGTCCAAGGTATTTGTGTTTTTGGCTTTTGTGGCAGGGTTTCCTTTCATCTTTTAGTGGCACTTAATGGCAGGTTCAGCTCTTCCCCCCAGTATCAGGAAGATTGGCCTGGTTATCTCTGGCATTTGAGCCTTCCACTCCAGTTTCTGGTTCTGCTGCCTCTGGACGTTCTCGATATAGTAGAGAGCCAGTGGTCCTGACACTGTCGGACATAACGTCAGTACCCTTTTTCCTAAACTTTCTGGGTAGTCCTTTGTTGTAGCTATGTCGAATTTGTCTCAAATGCTCATTGAAAACACTGCAGACATACATGTAGATCACAGAGCTGTTGGACGGCTTGTTTGATTCTTGAACCATGTCTGGTCATCATGTCTGTTCTTCTTTAAAGTTCTGTACTGAGAATATTATTAAGTTTTCATTGGGCGAAAGCAAACGGTACCCAGTATTTAAAGGATGTGGCAAGTCACAATCTCTGAAACCCTAGAAATTCGTTGAATGATCACTCCACCACTAAGCTTGCAAGTAGTTCATGTAATAAAAAATACTTAAAATAAATAACTCCGGTTATAAATATGTTCATGCATTTTCTTAATTTTTGAAAGTACCTTTGCTACTGTAAGTTTTCTACATGTGTGTGTCCTTGCAGTCTAATGCATTGTACATGCAACTTAACACAGCAAATGTTGAGGTGTGATTCAGGCATCTTTGTTAACATGAACTTGTGCACCAAAAGTCTTCTGTGTTTATTATGTTACTTAGGCTCTGTTCACAAGCATAGCATACCAGGAATATAAAAGTATATACACATTGAAAAGAGAAACGTTAAAAACGTTAAATTAATCAAAACATTAAGAAGCTAACTTTCAGTCACCTGGGGTAACCATTGCCTCCCCATATTACAGTAGTGGCTGTATTAAGAACAATGGTGGTAGCAGTAGCAGCAACATCAACGGCAGTAGTAGTAGTAGTAGTCATAGTAGTAGATGTAGTAGGCTTACAATGGTGTTCTTTCATAGGTGGAAGATTTTTATCTACCTCCATTATACATACTGTATAGCTTGAAAGGTTCTTGTTTTTACTTCGCTGACCGGGTGATTATTTGGGTATCATTTTGACAAAATCATGTGATTGCCCATGAAGCTTATCATAGCACTCAGTTCAACCTGTGCTTAGATTGTTAGATCTAATCAACTTGTCATTCTGAATAGGCCTAGATCTATAAGTCAAAATAGTCAACATCACGTCAAAACTGCAGTTTTTATAATAGATTCTATATCTCGATCTATATCTAGATAACATCTCAGTTATTATCTTAGATTCTATGGATTCTACACGCATCTTTGATGGATTGTACAAGTGATAGTCGTTATATAAAGGACGGTCTTCATTCATATGTGTTTTGTATCCTTGATGCATTTTATGTATCTCAAGAGAGGCAACTGTGAAGATCGTGACGGTAAAGAAACTACAATAATAAGCTTTCATTTGATGTGTTATCTATACACAGAAAACAAATAAAAATTATGTGTAGCTATTAATATAGAGCTGTATTCGTTTGTGGTGTCGACTATGGTCTATGGAAATCTTACTCATATTTTATCTCTAACAATCTGAGAATACATGTACTTTTTATTTTTTAAATACATGTAGATGTAAGTTTTGTAATTCAAGAATGTGATAACCATGTTCCACAGCTTGATCTCTAAATTGGCATTAATGCTTCCTAAGCTATTGTTTGCTTTCATGGTGATTTTTATCTTGTTTCTTGGTCATTTGTGAGTGTGTTTGTTGCAAATGGCAAGATAATGAGTTTGATTGTCTCTTTACCTTCCACTAGTTTCAGTTCCCTTAAAATAGAAAATTTAGCTTGCCTGAACTTTCCACATTTCTTAATTTAAACCTAAAAAAAGACGAGTTGTCTTTATCCCTGCCACTTGAGGTTGAAAATCACATTGACAGATAGGTTTTTTTTTGGTTTTTCTTTTAATTTCAATACCTGGTACTCTATTTTCCACCATATATCCATGTTAAGACAAGTTGGGTTGTCCTAAAGTAATAACCTCCAACTGGACCAAGACATTTTGTGTTTTATTTCTATATCTAAATAAAAAAGGACATGTAACAGTGCATTATTTGATTGATTTTCACTCGATAGCTGCCCAATGACATAATAAACATTTTTAGTTTTTACCCAACAGTCTAATAGTCTTGTATTCCATGAAAAAAAATCAGTCTTAAAAGTACCGTACAGATAATTTTTCAATCTTATAACTTGACAATTTAATATTACCAGAAGGCAATTCTGCGTCTGGCAAATAACTAGTGTAAGATACTCAGACTTGCCAAGCAATAAGTAAGTGCTTATTTGAATTTAAAGCAAATCCACCACTGAAATTCTATAAACGGTAAACCTACATTTCTTTGCTATCATTACTTTCACTTAAGCTTAGGACTAAGAGCATTGCTATCTATTCCGTGTTTTCTGAGGAAAAAAAATGTTTGCCTCAACTCGTTAAAATAAACCCTGTACCTCTTGCATGGCAGGCGCTTGCTTTTCATTTCAATATTGCAACCCCATCCCCCAAAATCGAAATCCTAAAAAAATGAACTAAAAACAATTATCATTTGTCAAAAAACAAAGTACAGTTCATAAAAAAAGTGCGGTATGGATGTAAAAGTTGTGAGCATTCACTTTAATCAAAAAAAGAAAATTAAGGAAGTTGTGGGGAATGAAATTGTGATAAAGAAAAAAAGCCTTTAACTTTAAAATTTTCTTCACTGAGGCTTCTGCTTCTGTCAGAAAATACGTGTAAGCTGTGAATAAAGGAAAGATCTGTCACAACTAATGTTTGCAACTAGATCTAGTTCTACACAGGAAGCCAATATTTTTTAACGATTTGCTGGAGGGCCAAAAAAAAAAAAAAAATGAGAGAGATTTGCACATTGTTACTACATGATAGATCTAGATCTAGTTGTTTTATTGTGGAGATAAACATTCCAAATGAATAGGACTAGAGGAAAGGAATATATTATAACATCGGGGTGGAACATTTTCCACCTAAGAAGTACACTCCATGGGGGGAGGGTGTGTATTATTTGGGTAGAAAACTTTCCACCTTCTTTAAAATGATCACATTTTCTGATCATTCATAGGAATGAAATTCAGAGTAGGCAACATTCGAATTCAGGATAATCCAATATGGACCAGTGACTGTACGATATAGATTTCACAGCTGAAACTCTAAATAAATAGTTATGCGTTCTGCAAAATACAGAATCCCGACGACGACGACAAAACAACAATAATAATAATATTATAAAACATATTTCAATAACAGAATATAGGATAAAATGCACCGAGATGTTACACAATACAATAGGATACTAATTAAATTAGCTTTTACAGTTTTCTTAAATGCACTCACCCTTAATATATAGTGGTGCTTTAATTTACTTAATTTAGTTAACATAATAAATATGTGCTTAAAAATCTATTCTTCTTACCGTGTACATGTATGCGTGTGTGTGTGGAAGACAAAGCGAAAAAGAGGGAGAAAGACAGTCAGAAAAGAGAAAGAAAGAAAAAGAGAGTGTGGAGAGAGAGAGAGAGGTTTGCGATTGGCTTTAATTTCACAACGCTGCAAGGCACATAAACAGGCCTACACGATGACTGATAAATCGTTTTTGTAATTCGCAACGTTTGTTATCAACGCTGAATTTATGCCAGTTGTTTGGAGCTCACAGTTCTCAAGACACGGATCTTCATTTAGGTACCGGTACCCATTGCGTTTTCGTTTAAAGGGCTAAACATATAATACATTTATTGTTGTTGTTGTTTTTGTTGTGTCCTTCTTCTTCTTTCTCCTCCTCATCCTCCTCCTCTTTCTTCTTCTATCATTATTATTATTATTATCATCATCATCATTGTTGGGGGCAAACACAGCCTGTCAACGGCTACACACACCGTAAACAACAACCACAGTAAATAACTTGATTACATCGACTGCACAAGAGGTTCACACAATTAAAAGGCCGAACACCGGGGATAGGCGACAAAAGAAACTATATTATCATAAAGTAATAAATATATAAAGAAGTAGGAAAGTCACACAAAGAAGAAGACAGATACGAGGCGAGCCAAATAAAAATGTCCACGCACGCAAGCGCGACAATACAAAGTAATCTGCTAAGCGTTACGAGATTAGGTAATTATACAAATAAAGTTAATACAGATTAATCCACCCCTGAGGAAACTCTCCTCAAAAACTACTTCATAAAATCTATAAGACTTTAGATATAATAAATAGATATAAACCCCACTCTAATCACTCGCACATACACACGCCTCTAACTACTTAAGCCAACAAAAGTCCTTGTCCGTAGAAACTTGTTGCGAGCAGTAGGGTAAATCTCAATGTTCATAGGAATTTTCATCTATGTCCTCAGTTCACGAGTTAAATCATGTTCATCACGTAAATAGTTATAATAGTCCTAGTACTTAAATGCACCGTCACCAACAATAAATACTGTTGTTCACAGGTCCAGATGACAAACCCTTCAGTGAGGGACAATAATAACTAGTACAATAATAGTCATAAAGTTATACCACCATTTCATAGGAGAAACATCAATTCGTAGACTTGCGCCAATCTTGCGCCAGCAGTCTGGGTTTTGCCTCAAGCAAAAAATACACATATACATGCAATCGCCACTTCTATGCGATAATAAAGGTGGTAGGAAGATTAAAATATATCTTCTGCAGTAAGACGAGTCCGCCAGGACCGTTCACAACTGTCTAGCACGAGGAATAACATAGGAATGATCCCACTGCTGCAGAGATCCCGCCAATGTGTAGCTCCGTCCGGCTTGCCGTTGTCACTTGGCCTAACCAACCAATCATAACACACACACACACCAAATTAATGACGTAAAACACAACCACACTCCCGCTACACTAAATACCCAACTATGCTCAGCTAAAATCAAAACATAACTACATTAGTCCCAACAATCATCATCATCATCATCATCATCATCATCATCATCATCATCATCATCATCATCTTCTTCTTCTTCTTCTTCTTCTTCTTCTTCTTCTTCTTCTTCTTCTTCTTCTTCTTCTTCTTCTTCTTCTTCTTCTTCTTCTTCTTCTTCTTCTTTTTCTTAATAACAATAATAATAATAATAATAATAATAATAATAATAATAATAATAATAATAATAATAATAATAATAATAATATTATTATTATAATAATAATAATAATAATAATAATAATAATAATAATAATAATATTATTATTATTATTATTATTATTATTATTGTTATTATTATTATTATTATTATTATTATTATTATTATTATTAATATTACTATTACTATCATTATTATTATTATTATTGTCACGACCAGGATAGCAATATTGATATATCACACGGCGTCTCATTTTGTGAAAAATCTTTGAACTTAGTTTTCACTATTCACCTCTCCTACAGAGCTCAATAGCAGGAGGAGATAATTTCCCTTGTAAACCATAAAATGGGTTATCGTGTTACCCTTTCCCATTACTCCGTGCTCAGAGTATCCATTCATCCCTGACGTATCAGTTACATCCTATTGTAGCCCTGGTCTACTCAGACCAGTTAACCATAATTACTGCAGCTGTAAAGGTGTCAACGTGACTATCTACATGTCACTTACTCTGCTGGTGGTAAAATGTGTGGGGGAAAATGGTCTTAAGCTTGGTTTAATATTATCAATTTATGTGCCTTTCTTATGCTTAAAATTCCCATGTTAATCGTCCTCAGCCTTCACTTTCATTCATGAAATCACATGTTCCACATTTCTACTTGCTTTTTGCGAAACGTTTCTACATTAAATAGTTCTCTTGTAAAAGTGTGATTTTTAAAAGGAATGAAATTGTCTTTCAATGCTGGAACTCACCTAATTAATTATCCATAATTCAAAACTGGATCGTATAGTTTTACCTATTTTTGGATATTGTGTTCAGAAATACATCTTCATTGTATTGTGTAACTTTTATCTGCAACTACGTAATAATAAAGTCGTCAGCCCTGTCATTGTGACCTGATCAAGTTTTTTAGTTGCTGATTAATGCAGAGGTTTGTGCACAAATATAGTTTTTCATTTTTATCTGAATTAATGGTTAATTCCCAAATGCAAAATATTTGTTACAAAAAGTCATATTTGTGCATTTATACATATAATTTTGCTTTTCAACTTTTAGATACATGAAAAAAAACCCAAGTTCAGAAAATAGCAAAGAAGCAGAAGAGTTATAAATTAGAATAGGAAGCTCAGAGCCACAAGCTCTCAAACTAAGATAAGGTCCAATAGCCCATAGTTTAGACTCCATTTTAGAAAAACACAGAATAGTTCCTCACAGTTACCATAGCAGATCCTTTGTCGGCAATCACTGCAATAAGTACTTAGATACACCTGTCTACACCAGCTTGTCAGAAAACATAATACATGAGACAGAAAAATGCACAACAAGTACCGAAATATGGCCTAGGTCACAAATCTTACTTTACGCTAAGTAGTATCTTCATTGGGTAAATGTAGCTTGAGTCTGACTTGTTCTAGTTAACCACAATGTAAGTAGGGTCAAGTTTCACATAAACGATTCCTTTGTTTTCTCCTTTCTCTCTCTCTCTCTCTCTCTCTCTCTCTCTCTCTCTCTCTCTCTCTCTATCTATCTATCTATCTATCTTTCTATCAACCGCATCTCACTCTGTCTCTTTTATCTTTCTACCAACCACATCTCACTCTCTCTTTATCTTTCTATCAACCGTATCCCACTCTCTCTCCTTTTTCTCTTTCTATCAACCGCATCTCACTCTCTTATTCTTTTTTTTTCTAACGCTTCATTCATTCATTCACCTATCACAGTTTGCCCTTTATTTCTCTTACCTTTAAGAATGATTCCTCATCTTTCATCAACATTGTATTTCTCTATTTCATTCATTTCTCGCAATTTTCATTTACCTCGCTCGTTGTTATCTTGGTGTCGTTGTACTTGATTTTTTATTATAGTTTTTCTCCAAAATTATTACATTGGATGTAATAAACTTCATTACAACATTTTAGGGATCGATTGGCCAAAGCCTTAAGCAACACAATAATAATTTGTACAGACAACAGTAACTAATCTCGCGATATTCTTTAATCTCACTGCCATAATATATTCCATACATTAGAAGAACCGTTTTTGGGGGACGTTTTCACTGCCCGAATGGATTTGCACTTGTAACCATCTAGATTGCAAATCTCTATCTAGGATTTTCTAATGTCCCTAAAACCTATATGCCTAGACCTATATCTAAATCCATTTAATATAAAAAGTATATTCCAGCTTTGTCCGATCCAATCTCTTGATCTAGTTAGTTAACAAATTTCTGTTCAAAACGAAATTTACGAACCAAAAATTGTATTGCGTTTTTCTTTTGGTTTTAATTCGCGTCACTCAAAGTACCGGAACGACATTGTTATTATTGCAGGCGCGCAGTGAATGCTGCGGAAGCTCCAATTCACTTTTGGTAAATATTTATTGAGAAAGGTGCCTCATCAAAAAGCTTATCCCCTACAGTTTTTGCCCTAAAAGTATCCAAGGGAAAAACCAGCTAAGTCACCCACAAAGCCGTTCAAGAGACAAATCAGCTCGTTCACACCAGCCAAGTGAAAAAGAAGCCAAGTCCAGCTGGCAAATTATTGCAGTTTCCCTTGAATGATTACAGTATCTCATTCTGATCTCCCTTGATCAAAATGACCATTTTTTTTCCTGCTCTTAGTCAACTGACTTTTCAAAAGCCCAATAAACAAAATGGCTTTGCTTTGTCAATCGTGTAGTCAAATGAAAAGTTGGAGTGGAAGATAATGCGTAAAAAAAAAAAAAACCAATATCAACAAAATTCAGCAAAAAAGCATCCTAAGAGATTCGCAGTCATACAAAGAAAAATGCAAATAAATGTACTTAAAACTTCAATATCTTGAAAAGTGATAAATTAAATTAGATGTAGGCATCATTTTTTTAGGCTTTCAATAATTTTTTTAAAAATGAAGGTGAAAATAAAAGATGCGGTGGAACAGCTTCTGCGGTATAAATCAACAAATGCCAGCAAAACTGATATACGTGATTGTACATGTAGCTATGGCCATAGTGATTGATATCAAACATAGTAAAGAAATAAGTCCTCCATTACAAACTTGAAACAGTTTAAACTGAAAAATATGAAAAGTACAATGAAGCAAGTGAAAAACCAGCCAAGTCCACAGAGGAGCTAAATTAAAAAGAAAAAATGATTCACAAGTTCATTTTAGCCCAACAATTTTAATTTTTCAAAGCAAAGTTTTAAAATTATGAAATTTAATGATGATAGCGTCAATTTGCCACTATAGCCATATTAGAATCCAGTAGAAGTCGTCAAACTTTTAAAAACGATTTTCTCAAAAATCCTCAAACTATGGCTTAGCTGAATTTGTTTTTTCACTTGGAGTATTCGACTTCGACCAGAGGTGCCTCCCCCCCGCTTCCTTTTTTCTTCCTTGCTTGTTTATTTTCAAAAATGTATACATATATACATATGAAGGAAAAAAAAAAACCAAACAGATTTGTGGATATTAAAAAGTTTATTTTAAAACGATTGATGCAAAAAGAAAATAACAGACAGATGCAAACGAAATAAAAATTAAGCAAAATAACTAGATAGATTGATAGATACTAGTTAGATTATACAAACAAGGAAGGACAAAACAGATAAAGGTGAAACTTTGAGAGTGTTTTTTGTTTTAACTAAATCATCTCATACTGAAAACGTAAAAACAACAAAAAAAAAAGGAAATGAAAAAAAAACAAAACCATAAACCGGTTTACAAGAACATACAGAGCAATAAAGAGAACCTATAGCAAAACAGAATGGCTGTTTAAATGTTTTTGTCTGTTTCTACAAGTCAATAAAAAGGAGGCCATTTTTACCTGTTTATTCTTTGAAGTTTAATATAGCATTGGTCGAAATGCATATTTATTGTTTTTTATATTATATTTATTATGAATACGTGTTTTTTTTTTCTATGTCTAGTACTTGTCATTAAGTTTGATATTTGTTTGGCTTGCCATTATTTACATCATATGTATTCTCTTAAATCATCTATAGAGTTCCACTTCACAGACGAATTTGCCAATTTGAGAACAAACCCAATCATTGAGACCTTGAAAGTTTAGTCTGATTTCTATGCAGTCTTCCGAACCGCCCGCATTATCCGGCTGTCTGACTGCCCACCCGCGTAAAATAGGAACAGGTTTCTTACTATTAAAATAAACAAAGTAGCCTTCCCTCTGAATATCATTGCCACCTGTAAAGAAATTGTTGGCACCTCCTGCACTGGTCACAAAATCGTACACAAACCGGTATTCTTCATCATCATCGAACTCTACGAGATACCCACCGGATGATTTGCATGCTTGATTGGCCGCTCTAATGTTGAAAGCCGCTTGGGCCTTGCTAGCTAGGTACACTCTACCCTTTGAAATGTCCGAAACGTCAAATCTGCATCTGTCGATGGCCACCTTCTTAAATTGAAGGTTTTGATTTTGCTGAAAAGTTTCCAACTTTGAATCTAGTGCCTCAATCTTGCTAGCAATAGAGTCCATCTTTTCACAACAGCCTCCATTTGATATCCCTACTTTCACAGTTGTGGAGATCGAAGCAGCTTGTCTTTGGTGATCTAGGCCATTTGCCACACACTTGTAGTACTGACGATATCCTGGTGTTGGAGAGTTCCAAGACATCGCTAAGTAAGAATGACCGTCATTTTCCGGTCCAGTTTTGCCATTAATAACAGTGTCGGCATCTTCCGCTTGGTCACTGGTCTGTTATACGATATGGAAAGACAGAGAACAAAAAGTTGGTTCAATATTTTTACAATTTAGCTAATTATTTTTTAAATTTAGATAAAATAACCCTGAATGAATGACAAGTATAACCTTATATATGACGGGTGAAATGACAAAAGGATATCCATTAATATAACACAGGCAAAATCAATTTTCCACCTTAACCGACAGAAGTCTTGTAGTGCTTTGATATGAAAATTAACACCACACAAAATTTTGTAAAAATAATGTTTTAAGGAGACTAGTCAATTGGGATTTGAAACTGTAACATAATCATGGGATGGCAGAGAAAATTTAATACAGCATAAATAATTATAGACTCAACCCGCAAACGCGCAACAAAAATATTAAGCCATACAAAAAATGGCCAAAAAAAAAAAAACAAACCAAAAAAACCAAAAAAAAAACCAAAAAACCAGATTGATTGGGTAAATCAACATTCAAAGGATACTTTATTAGAAAAGAGATGTACAGAATTGCACCAACCATAAGCATATTAAGTAATTGTTAAGAAAGAGAAACAGAGGGAACAAAACGGCTGAATCAGTCGATGCGATACATAGAACGGCTGAGGAAGATCATGTTCTATTTTGCAGAACAGTCAATGTTTACAGGCAGGGCAACCTACCACGGTGAAGATAACATTACTCGAAGAGATGGATGAAAATATAGTTGATAAATCGCACCGAATTTCGCACTTCAGACAATATGCTCTATCTGGAGCTAAAATATGGATATAGGAAAGATATTTTAAAATATCACCTTTATGCAGCTTTGGTAATTTTTCAAAAGAAAATAATGCGGATTTATCAAATACGGTTGTATCTTTGCTTAATGTGCTTAAGACACCAGGGGCAACAAAATATGAACTTCATACAACAATCAGTTTAATGTGCAATTTAACAAAACACCTATCGCCTGTACACAAAATGCACAAGAATCTAAGACCAGAAATATTCGCAAAACAGTTTGCCTTTGTGCGTGACAAAGGGACTAGAAATGAAATATTTATTCGCCTTGTCAATGCTTCTTGAAAGGTGTATAAAAATGCAAAAAGATGTTCATATCTGTTTCATTGATGATTTTAAGACCTTTTACAAGTAAAACACGAAGAGATATTTCATATACTGGAAAAAATTAGACATCAAAAGTAAAAATCTGAGAATACTTAGAAATCCATCTGGGATGAAACTGCATCTGCGAATACTATGGTTTACAAACCCAGCACAAGAAGTGTGAAGCAGGAATGGGTGATGTCTCCTGATCTTTGTAACGTACATAGGGAAACAGAGCATTATTAAACAAGTAAATGGAGAGAATCTCAATAAACTCAAGCATTCAGATGATAGTTTAAATAGCAGAATGGGGTGATCATCTTCAAAATCTATTAGATACTGTTGTTTTAGAGAGCGAAAGAGTGGTCCTGTCTTTGAATGTGAAAAAAATGGAATGCATAGTCATCATAAAGAAATTCGATAACCCCAAATGCAACCACGTTAGAAAAGGTGAAAGAAAGTAAGTAAGTTACAAAATCAAAACAAAAAAAAAATTCTTCGTCTCCTGATAACATTAGACGTTAGATGCACCAGTGAAATAAGTAAAAGAATAGCAATGACCAAATAGAGAGTCCATTAATTGTAACCAGTACTGACAGAGACATAAGTATGAACACGAAAATAAGGTTAATGAAAATACACGAATGGTGAGGACTATCAAATAGTAGAGTGTATTCGACGATAAACTAGAAAACAGAGTGGAAACTGGAAGCAGTAGAGGTACGGTTTATTAGAAGAGTGATTAGGATATGGACGGAAAAAGTCCAATGAATCGGTACTGAAATAAGCAGATCTTGAGCAATCATTACTTAAAACAGTATAAGACGGAGAGAACTTCACTTTGTAGGACAAATTTGCTGATACAAAAGATTCAGAACACTTAGCGGTCACAGGAAAGATAGAAGGCAAACGCAGTAAGGGTAGACATAGCATTACTTTTGTCGAAAGTCTTGAGTGATGGGCAATATTTTATTGGAAGCAACAACAACTTTATCAGCTTAACTTCGAATAGGTTTAAGTGGAGGAGCATGATCGCGATCAGACGTGGTACTAAAGAAGGAGAAGAAGAAGAAGGAAACGGGGATGGAGGAGGAGGAGGAGGAGGAGGAGGAGGAGAAGAAGAAGAAGAAGAAGAAGAAGAAGAAGAAGAAGAAGAAGAAGAAGAAGAAGAAGAAGAAGAAGAAGAAGAAGAAGATATTGCGAATAAATCGAAGTAGACTTTGGTCTACGAGGAAGTATTTTAAGTGACATGATTTCGACAGGCAATTGACAATCTTGACACGCCAGTTCTTTTGTGTTTACAGTCTGCTATGATAATCAATCAATGAGGGAAGTTAATATACCAGTTTAGGTGTATTTGACCAGATATCGACGACAGCCAACTCGTCGAACTCGTATTGATGCTCATACGGTTTGGATCCAAACAATGTCATTGATGCCACAGTAACCATGTTGGTCAAGTTAGCGTCGACATCACAGCTGACAACCATGAGTCCAGATTGCGTGTGAGACACATCTAGATTTATTGCTGAAGGCATGCCTGTGTAAGAAATAATGATTTTTCTAAAATATTTTCCTTGGCTATAATCTTAAGCCGGCTGTTTAAAAAAATATCGGATATTTATTTTTCTCAAGGGAATACTTTTGAATTAAGACGTCTTTTTAGCTGTTTTATCTTCACTTTGCCACAAGTGCATTGTCAAGAAATTTATGTAAATAACATAATAATATGAGATCTAAAATATGCCAGGTAAAACTTGTTTACTTAAACTGCTTAATAAACTACAGTCATGTCAATTAGATAGGGGAGAAACAGCAGTGAAACTTGAAGCGTATCTAATTTAAGAACAGTAAGGAAAAGTCTGAATACAATCATTGAAGAGCCAGGCTCATACAAAAGAACGCACATAGAATAATAGATAGATTTTGTTTTTTCCAAGCTGTTAGAGTTGGTACTTAAGGGGTTAAAGTTGCTATGCGCATTGGAAGGCTTTCTGCCAGCCGTTTACAATGGCAGTTTTCACATTTTGCGTAGAATAAAGATAACTAAATGTCAAGCCATCGAGTTTTAATAATGACGACTTAGTGCAAATCACGAGTTTTTATACCTTGGGCGTTCACAGTGGAACAAAAAAGAAACCTCTGATTTGTGTAATGCTTAGGCGTGATTGTAGCTGAGGGTCACATGAGCAAGACAACAAGCTCTTACTCCGAAGATAAGCAAGGGCTTTGAGGGCATGGCAGTAGAGGGAAGAGAAAAGCCTTCTCAAAACTCTGTTATTATTTTGATAGTCTGAGTGTCAAAGTTTAGACTTCATCAAGAAATACCCTTAAATAATCCTGCCATAAACCTTTTTTATAGGGCTCTTAGGAGCGAAATTTCACAAGTGCATAATTTGTGCTCTCACCTTATCTTGGCTATTCGGCTAGGGAGGAGCGAGACGTCGCTTCTGAGTTCGTTTGACCTTTTTGTTAATAGATAATTGGAGATATAAGCATATTATCTATTAGGGTGACCAAGGGAACTAATATTCCATTTAGATCTTAAATACACGGAATTGAACTAAGCCTACTTTTATTTTTTCTTCGTTGAAAAAGTGTCAGAAAGTTAGCAGCTATCTTTCTGGAGTCGAGGATTTGAGTCGCAAGGACCAAGGATAGATATTTAAAGACACTTTTTAAATTTTATATTGGCCCCCAAAGACTCCCATGAAAGTTGTAATTATTTAAGTTATTAAACCTAACAGTCTATTGATCTTTCTGTGATTTATTTATAACTCTCCTCCGACCACTTCGGGATTAACCCCGCTAGAAATAGTGTGTAAAAATAATTTCTTATCGTGCTTATAATCAGACTTTCATTTTTACTGCTTTGTTCTACTTCTCTCTTTATCACCTCGAGCTTTCCCCTTCTTCTATTGTATTTTCTTCGAATAAATATTTATTTTCTTGTTGTCGCCCACACACCGTCCTAATTCTTTTATTTGTTGGCGTTATCATCTCACGTCGTTAGCCTGTACTTTTTTGAGCTAGAGTGTTATTTTCTGCCCGGCTGGTAGAGCGTGTTCAAACACAAGCTATCATAAAATCATTGGTCGTACTCGTTGACTCAAAATTTATATGATCAAAAAAGTGTTACTTCCTTCTTTCCTCGTGTGAATAAAAGAAACCCCGATGTTGTTACGGCTTTATAAATCGACAAAGATACTCTAAGCCTGGAAAGGAAAAAAAATTGCTTACAATTTGTACACGTCCCGCACTAGAGGTGAACAGCGAATACATTTTTTATGAAACGGAAAAGGCGAAGATAGATTTTAAAAAAAAATTTATTTCACAATTACACCCCAAAAACAAAAACTATCTCAAATGGACATATTTCTGCAGTTGAAAGTTTCCTTTAAAATCGGTTTTCAGTATTTGAGCTAATTTAAACCTACAGGCTATGTTTTCTATGGGCGTGTAAGAGGACAATGTTTCAAAAAGAGACTTACCCTTTGCGCTTGCGGCAAATATGATGATCAATAGAACCATTAACATCAGTGGGTAAGTATGGAGACACGCCGCTGTCTTAGACATTTTGCTGACCTAGAAATATGAATGAAGAATGGGATTTTATAACCTTTAAACAGGATACAGTTAATTTTTTTCAATTGATTGTCATATAATATTGTTGTTAACATTGACGAATATTGACTGTAAGTTAACTTCCATCTGTTTTGACTGTGTTTGCCTTTTCTTTTTTTTTTTTTGTTCTTGGGCTACTACTTATAGCATATCAAGTTTTCGGGAGACCAGTAATTTTAATGTGTACGGTACATCGATTTATACAATTTGGCAGAACACAATAATTTTATAAATGAAACACGATGAAAAGAAGATAATAGCGAGCGATGTAATTCAAAATCGGACAAATTAATGAACTAGAGGCGTATAAGATTGATGAAAGTAAATGAATCATTCTGATTAAGAAATAAGAAAAATAAAGGAGTAAAGCGTCATTGATGAATGACTTAGATAGATCTAGACAATTAAAAAAAAGAAAAAGAGTCAGAGAACAAGAGCGAGAGAGTGACACAGAGAGAGAGAGAGAGAGAGAGAGAGAGAGAGAGAGAGAGACAGACAGACAGAGAGAGAGATAGAGATAGACAGACAGACAGAGAGAGAGATAGAGATAGAGGGATGGGGGGATTGTGAAGACGAGGATCAAAAGGCTTATGAAAGTTCAAGGCGTAAAGCCTTTCCGTTTCTAAAACAATTTCTCTTTGAATTTAAATGATTAAAAAGACAAACGTTGAAACGAGAGGATAGTAGTAAAGATGTCTGGGCAAAAGAATAATATCTTACAATTTAATGTTTGAGTTACTAAAGGGTTTATAAATGAGAGGAGGTGCCTTAAAATGACTGGAGGTCGAGATTGCTGCTGGAGAAACTAAATCAAGGATTTGTTAAATAAAACTGAGACAGAGCTAACAACACGCGCTGACTTTAAAATCACTCGTGGGAAATAAGTAACGATATGGGTGAAAGAAAATTGCTATAAACATAATCATATTATTTTTTTTTCAAATGGATTATCATAATCATTTGACAATGCACCAAAATGCAACTATCTGGTCTCAAGTGTGAATTCTAGCGCGAAATATCACTTAAGCCTTTTCAAATTTATCGAATCATTCAAATATTTGGGAATTCGTTAAAACAAATCAGACACAAGCTTCATATACCATCTAAAATCGCATGTTATTAAATAAATCAACAAGACGTTGATTTGGAAAATCTACCTACGGAAAAGCCAACAAAAATGCAACCAAAAAAAAAAAAAAAAAAAAAAAAAAAAAA
>BLXT01003184.1:14696-31717 GCA_019648995.1 Plakobranchus ocellatus
AAAAAAACTAGATCTATTTAAAAAAAAAACAATAGAAGGCCGAAAATCATGTCATGTTCGTTGCTCGCAGCGCCAGTGTTGCGACACTTAGCCTGGCGCCGCAAAGGTGAGTCTTGCCAACAGTAGACTAGATCTAATCAGACGTTGTCTGCATGGTGGCTGGATCAAGACTGAGGCAGGGTACATACCTTTCACCTATCCTTAGGGTGAGTTAATCTCACCAGGTTATACTGTGATGTCCCATGACATCACAGCACAACCTGAGTGTGTCATGCCCTCTGACACAGGGGCAGGCCATTTACTTTCCTCCACATGTTGCTCAAACGACTAGATCTAGGTGACGTTACGCCCAATATTTAGTTTTTTACGTGTTCATTGACTCTGCTTGCCCTTTGGCTTTGTTACCAGGCCTAGCCTTATGTAAGAAAATTTATGAATGCGATTTCTTATTCAAATACAACTCCATAAAATAAGGTTCCTCTTGGTAGACGTAGTGCTGTAAAGCTTTAGGGCCATTTTTTAGTTTTAAAAGCTTTGAGCTATGTATTGGATCGTTTTGTTCTGTTTTAAATAAAACAGACATATATCTACTCTAGTTGTTTTTAATAACAACAGAGCAGGATATAATTGAGGAGTTCAATGAAAAAACAGGGATTCATATTTTCTTTTATCTTAATAGGTGTCTAGTCCATATTGTAGGAGCATTTTATTTTTTAAAGAGTGTTTTTTGTGTTTTTTTTAATTTGTTACATTTTCTAAATGAGCCTGTTTTTAAAGGTGTTTATTTAAGAGGAGTTAGATAAAATGCTAAATAATTTAATTTCCAATAAGATTTTCCCTGATCCGTTTCAATCATTCTCATATCAGGTACCTTGTCTGGAACAGACATTGGCAATCATGTTCCTCCACTCACACTTATCCTCAGTTAACCTTATAAAGTTTTTATTGCTCCCTTGCTTAATGCCCATGACTTAAGATTTTCAATAAAAGTTATTCTTTGTCTACCTCTACTGTGTTTGCCTTCAATCTTTCCAGTGACTGCTAAGTGTTCTAAACCCTTGTGTCGGCAAATATGGCCTAAAATAATGTACCTCTGGCTTATGGTTTTAATTAGTAATCGCTCAAGATTAGCCTCTTTCAGTTCAATTCATTTGACCTTTTTTCTGTTCATGATATCCTCATCATTCGTCTGATGAACCACATCTCTACTGCTTTTAGTTTTTTCTCTATTTCTTTGTTTATTATCCAACACTCACTACCGTACAAAAGCACTGACCATACATATGTTTTAATAATCCTTTTTATGGTTTTCATACTTAAATGTTTCTATTTGCCAGTATAGGTTTCATTTCTTGGCGTGTACCTTTGGCCATGGCTATTCTTTTACTTCTTTCACTTGTACATCTGCCATCTGATGTTATCAGGTAATCTAGATATTTGAATTTTGTAACTTGTTTGATTTGTTCGCCCTTGCTAAGGAGATTTCACTCGGGGTTAGAGGATTTCTTTGAGATGACCATACATTCTGTTTTCTTTACATTCAAAGTCAGGCCCATTCTTTCACTCTCTAAAACTACAGTATCTGGAAGTTTTTAAAGTTGTTTGCCAGACTCTACTATTAAAACTGTATCATCTGCATGTCTGAGATTATTAAGATTCTGTCCATTTATTTTAAAGCCTGAAATACCATCAAGATTCCTTAAGATTATTTCACTATTATAAGTTAAAAAGATCAGGTCACATTACACATCCCTGCCTCACACCTCTTTTGATGGGTTTGAAATCACTATGTTCTACTTCTTACAGATGTAGTTTGATCCCAGTATACATTTCTCATTACTCTCAGATCTTTCCCATCGATGTCTAGTTTTTCTAACATACTAAACAGCTCTTCATGTCTTACTTCCTTAAAGGTTTTAGAATAATCAATGAAACAGAGGTGCTGAATCAATGAAAGATATGTTAACTTGTTTTGCTTTAAGTTCTTATTTGTTGTTAAAGTTAATGACAAATTTGGTGCTAGTTTTAGCTTGAATTATAAAATATATCCATGCAAAGATGAAAGTGCCGAGCATTATGCATGCACACTTTGGCAACAAAACTCGAAGACGTCAGTGGCACAGTGGATAGTGAATCCACCCTGAGATCTGCAGGGAACCATCTGTCGCGGGCTCAAGCCCCGCCACAGGCGCCGTGGCCTGACAGAGGGCCTGAAGGCGTGAGATCACTTTGCTGTGGAGTGGCTATATACAAAAAACCAAACCAACAAAACTCAGTATTTGCCCCTTAACATACCACTAAACACTCCTCTTTTATTAATCTACCGAGATTCCTCACACAGTCATCAATCTCTCCTCCCTTTAATGTTGCGACACCTGTGCACAAAAATGTAAGTAGTGAGTATTAGGGGATGTAATTTTGAACAGTATTTGATGTGATTGTCTCGATTTTTTCCGAAAGGTAACACAGTTGTCCTCTTATATTTCGTAAGCGCCTCAACGAATTCTGCATACAACTTTTACTGCCATTGAAGAAAACTCTCCATCTTTCTTGCAATGAAGAATGAGTGAATGTGACTTGATTAACCTCAGGCACCCTATTTTAGTGCCTATAGCAGCGAACAAAGGAAACAGAAGAGGAAATAGCTTAGGTAAAAAGAAAAACTAGGCTAGGTCTATTCACCAGTCACTGAAGAGTTACAAAAATCCTTTGTAAACTGATAATCATCACTCTGTAGCAATAGGAGCTGGTGCCTATCACGGCAAATTGTCTCCCCATGAACCCAAAAGAGGGAGAGCTAGTTTAGCTCTGGCTCTATAACGCTTGATATTCAATGTTTGTCTTCTTCAAATTAGTTCATATAAAGTTTCATCAACCTTTTTTTTTTCTTTTCTTTCTTCCTTTTTTTTTCATTTTTTTGGGTGACATTTAATAATTTGTTAAATTTTTAAGAGAGAATGTTTATTTAAAGATGTGTGCTTATTTGTATCGAAATATTCATTATATTGCCATTACCTCTTAACTAGATCTAGTATCTACACAACTAGATAAGTTTAGATTTAAGATCTTTCGTAAGGTATACTATATAGTATTAAAATCCGATCTTTTTTTAATCTAGTCTCATTATACAATGTAAAAACTTCGAGTGCACAAAACAATCAGAACATTCCGTAAAATAACAGGCCATTTGCTGGTTAAACCTGGTGGTCTCAAATTTTATACCCTTTACAGTATCTTTGAAATCTTCTTTTTTTTAAACTGAGTTCTACAATAAAAAAAAAAAAAAGAAAAAAAATCCCCATTAGAAAGTTCATTTTAAACAGGGTTTTTTTTTAAACTCCTCATAACATTTTACAAATAAGAACAGACTTATATCGTATAGATGTTCAGAATTGCAGCATCTCTTCAGGCCTCTGAAGTGTGAACAAGTTTGTACAGATTGCCAATAAATACCAACTTGATTGTTTATTATTAGTATTATTATTATTATTATTATTATTATTAATTATTTTTGTTGTTGCTATTATTATTATCATTATTGTCGTCATAATCATTATCAATCATTATTATTATTATTATTATTATTATTATTATTATTATTGTTGTTGTTATTGTTATTATTATTATTATTATTGTTATTAGTAGTAGTAGTAGTAGTCTTGTCATTGTTGTTCTTGTTCTTGTTCTTGCTCTTGCTATTATTTTTGTTTGCTTGGTTTTTGTTTATGATAGGTTTTAGGGTGGAAAAAAACATATATCAGGATGCGGAAAATATTCGAAAAGATGTCTGTAGAATTAGAGCCTTCTCAGCCTTCCAGCTTAATCTAGGTCTTTCTTAATCTTATTCTAAGTCAACATAGTATATTTTCATTCTTTTTTATACCTGTTTTAATACAAATTTCATTTTACAATACAGAAATTGTGCTTGTTTCCTCTCCATGAAAACTAAAACAAATTATTCTCTTCTTCCCGTTATATTAGCATTACGTTTCCGATAGAGCCGAGTCCCTCTTTTGGGATGCCGATTCAAGGGAGTTAATAGGGCCGCACGAATACCTAATAACGGCTTGTTAAGTGACACATCTTCACTTTGAAGCAATTAATACTACCTTAATTAAAAGCAAAGACATCTCTTGTCTAGATCTCTATACTTTTGGAAAAAGCATAGCTGATCTTATTTTACCGAACATTCAGATAAATGGAGTTTTACTTATATTCTAGGCCTGCAGATAGATTGAGATAATATGGACAATTTAAACATGTTGTCCACTGAAAAAAGGCACCGACTTTTAAGGAAAGGAACAAGGAAAAAAATAAAGACAGTAGCACACAAGATAATTTATTGGTCGTAGATGGTGGCAGTAAAAACACATAGAAAATTTATGTTATTGAAATGGGACCTGTGCTTCTAGATCTACCTTCATCAGTTACTAACAAAATGAAGAGATCATGGGCTTAATATAGTTATTTATATTTAATAATGTAAAAGTAGTACAAATATAATTTATAAGTTAGAATAAAAACGACATAACGTATTCATACTCATAATACTCAGCTGATGAAGTTGGATCTAGAAGCACAGGTCCCCCTAAAGCAAGTAGTGCCCACATCTGAATCTTGCAGTGTCCGTCTTCTTTTGCGTTCGGGAAATGAGGACTGGACCTATTTTCCCGTTTGTTTGGGGAAATATTCATTTAAAAAAATATATGAACACTCAATATCCTCATATTTTAAAGTGGCTGAATTTTAGTTGACCAACTCCAATGAAAGCAAAATTTCTCTCAACAGGAATTTCTGTGGAGAAAGTCATGCCTAATTCCATGAGTAAAATTGATTGAAATTATACATTACTATGAGATCAAATTATTTTCACTTAGCCTATTAGTAGGCGGGATAATCCGGGGATAGGTCCGCTGACTTAGATCTGAGCAATTGCCAAAAGGTGGACCCCCAAATAAATTGGGTCACATTTTTTCTGCATTTAAAAAAAAAGAATCTTCAATTACAAAATGGAAAAATCCATTTGAGTACCAATGAGGTAATTTTCATGAAGAGTTGGATAGCAGGAGTAGATCCATGTAAAAAAAATTGGTCTGTGTCTCTTCATTTGGTGGTGAATGAGCTTTATTTGTTGATGATTGACCACTTTATTGGTGATTTTGTCATCATAGTTATGATCAAAACTTATTTGATCAATTTAGACAGCAAGGATGCAACTAAAACTGATTTTTTTAACATAAAACAGTACTTTGCATGCCATTTTACTGACGAGCAAAATTTATGTATTGATGAGTCAAATTTTTTCACATAAGGCTTGCAGAAAATCTTTCGCACATAACTATGATGACAGCCCACGTTTTGGCAAACCCTCATCTACCTTCATGAGCTACCAACGAAACTAAATTGTGTAAACTTGTGTATATTTTTTTTTAAGTACTGTAGCACTATAATTGGCCTACTACAGCTTCATTCCGTCGGTAGCTTGTGAACGTAGATCTAGAAGTTGAAGAACCTGTCCCTAGAATCTTGCAGAATATAGTCCAGTCATGAAAAGATGGACAGATTGACACAGAAAGGCAGAAGAGTTCCCGTCACTACAGAAAAAAAACCTGGCACAGATTATTCTCATAGGCATTCTATATACTGTGCAGTCCAAGGTCCGATCATGTGACAAACTTTTTTTTTCTATTAGATGTTATAAATGCATAGCCATCATATGCAAAGCCTACTGTGTTGCATATGTTGAGTTGCAGTATTGACTGACAAGCCATAACAAAGCTCTCTAGTCTTTGCCAAGTGTATTGATTTGTAGGCGGATAGGCAAGAAAAAGGCAGCAGGGAAACGTTAGGCTTTTTTTATGAGATTCATCCTCTCAAATGACTTTATGTTAACGGAAATATCAACTGGTAGTGGTTTTTATTCATAGCAGAATCTTAGGAATAAGAAATCATTAGTTAATCATGTTTATTGTTCTTTTTATAATGTAATAAATGGAAGAATTAGGTGTTGTAAATGTATAACCATGCTGATTTTCTTTTTCTAAGCTATTTACAGGATTATGAAATTAAAGCTTATGCAATAAAATAGTTGATAAAAGGTTTTGAAAACGTTTAAAGGCTGAAATGTCGTTTGTAGAAGAATCAAGATATTCTTAAATAATTAATAAATGTAGCCATGTATAGAGCCCATCTCTTTTTGGCTTCTCTTATTTTCCTTATCATTTGTCTTTCAATTCATCTTCCCATCATCTGTTGTGTTATCTCTCTCACTCTCTCTCTCTCTCTCTCTCTCTCTGTCTCTCTCTCTCTCTCTCTCTCTCTCTCTCTCTCTCTCTCTCTCTCTCTCCCCCTCTCTCTCTATCTTTTTTTTTTTAATTTTAGATCTAAGATCTATGAATCTTCCCTTTCCACTTCAAGACTTTCTACTACCGTTGAGTTCTTTGCCTCCTTTGCTAAATCACAAAAGCAGAAGAAAGTTTTTATCATACACATTGTTCATTTGTTGATCTTTTCGTGGAATATTACAAATGTTCTTTACTTTCATTCATATAACCAGACCATTGAAGAGGTACTTCAAAAGAAAAGCTTAAGATGGCACCTTGTATTGTGTGCAAGACAGAGACCACCAAATATAGATGTCCAAAGTGCATGGAAAGATAGTAAGCATCATGTAAAATGCATTTATATAATCTTCATTTACTACAATAGTGTAAAATGATATACAGCTTGCAGACAGATTTATGGATTTTTTGTGGAAAAAATCTTATATTGCTTCTGGCTAAAAACATGCTTACATCCCACATAAAAATGAAAGGTTGTATTTTGTTTGTGAACAACAATAATATCTGAGTAATATTATAGATGTCTTATTACTACTAATGGTCAGATGCTGCATAATATAACATGCTTGAGAACAAAAATCTTCAACATGCTTGTGTCCAATTATTATCTCTAAAATTAAGATGTTCACTGAGTGCTGTCTCATGTTATATCAAGGTTCAAAGTAGCCTAGTGGTATGTAAATTCTAACATCTGATTTATTTGGACTAGTCTCAAGACGTGTGCATTTGGTGTTTTACTGCTTGCTTATTTTTTCCAGCAGTTGCATTCATTAAAACATAAATGAATAAGAGTAAATCTGTTTATGCTTTTTTCTTTTCATTAAAGAAAAATATCAATGGCAGGCATCTCAAATCTCTGAAATCCACGAAGAAGACACTTCAGAGGTTTGATATGCCTGCCATCTATCGATTTGTGTGTTTTACTGTTAGTGCACTGGTAATGATTTTAAAAGATATGTTGCATTTACATTCATGCATGTCTATATCCATCTGTTTACATCACTGAAAAAGGATTATGTGGTGCAGTGAATCGCTCAAATTTGCTAACTGCAGATGTTTCATTTTTTACAAAATTTCATTTTATTTTCACCCTGCAGCTGCTCTGTGACATGTTGTCGGGCACACAAAGGTAATTCATAATTTAGCCATAACACTGAAAAAAAAAATTAATTTTTTTAGCCATTCTGTTGGCTTTGAATTTTTTTAAGCTCTTGATAAAAAATGTATCGAGTAATGAATTTACTATTTTGTAATTTGCAATCGTTTCATTATTCACATGTAATGCAATCAATAATTATTTTGACAACCTTTTACTTGTAGGATAATATGCATGTGTAAAATCTTTGTTCTTGGAAACTAAGTACTCGTTTGGCTCTTTGTCCTCTAAAGCAAATATCCGGAAGGGAAGTATTTCATGAAATTTTTGTTCAGTATTTAAATCATTTTTGCTCTGCACTTAGTTTATACTTTAGTAAAACAACTATTTCATCAATAATAGTATCAATGGATTTCAGAGCTTTGTTGTTCTTAGTTTATACTTTAGTAAAACAACTATTTCATCAATAATAGTATCAATGGATTTCAGAGCTTTGTTGTTCAGGGAATTCAAGTGAAGTGAAACGGGTCCATCCAGCTCCTCAAAAGCAGCTTGAGCACACAGAAAAGCCATGCTTTGGTGAGGTCCTGAATTTTGAGTGTAGATATGTCTTTAAACCAATCTAATTATATTTGTAAATTGTATTATAAATGTTGATGTAACATTAGAAAACACAGCCTCCAATTCAAACTGGTAGTTTTTCAGAAAGCGTCCAAAATAGATATGATTCTGTGGCAGAACGTCATGACTCGTTTGTTTATAGATCTCAAGGCCTCCACATTTCTTTGTTTTTCACAGTGAAATTTAGCAAAATTTAGCTTTAACATATTGTGTGGTAAAGGGAAATTTCAAGTTCTTGTGAAATTCTTGTTCACCATCACATGGGATACTTTTTGTCCTGCATCACATACTCAACCTTTTAGTCTTGTATTTTGCAACCAAATTTATGTAAAGGGTACTCTTTCCCCTATAACTTAAAATTTAAGGCATGGAAATCAATACAGCAAAGATATTTGGAAAAAGATTTTACAGGAACAAAGTGCAAAGTTTATGTAGTGGACAAAAATCACATGCGCAACAGTCCCAACCGTCTGTGACAGTCATATACCTTAAAAGGTTTCAACTTTATTTTGTTTTTGTCAAATACATGAAGCAAACAAAAATTTATTTCCATTGCATCAATTGGTCTTGCATCCTCTGGTTCCATAACCCTGGCTGTAAATCCCTATTACTATATGCATTGTATGTTTTGAGCCATTTTGACTCTGACATATATTCAGACATATGTAGTGAAAACTGATTGCCAGCAATATTGCGCATGTACTTGATATGCCCATCGATAATGCCCTTGCCTATTGCTGTGGCAACCAAAACAGCACTGGAAATAGTAAGAGTGGATTGCTTTATTTGCTTTTCATTGACTATGCAATACCTTTTTATATACACCTTAGATTAATCACATAAGGTTCAATAGATCTCAAGTTTTCCTTGCAGGTGTGACTGGTGTGTAGATCTTGATTTATATGCCTAAACTAACAGAAACAACATTCATGATTAAATGGTTAAGAAAACTTAGCAATCGCTGAATGCAAATGCAGGAGAGGTAGATAGAGAATAACTTTTATTAAAAGTCTTAAGTCATGGGCAATAGGCAAGGGTAGCAACAACAACTTAGGTTAATTGAGAATAAGGATGTCTGTTCCAGACAAGGTGTCCGAAGAAGATACTGCTTGTATGGATGATTGAAAACTGTTACACAAAAATGCAGATTTTGTTTCCTTGTCTGTTACATTTGTGTCTTTTGAATTATTGGCTGCAGAAAGAAAAAAAATATGGTAATTGCATTTTAAAGAAAGTTAAAAGAAAAATTCAAAAGCTCTCCATGCCCAGTACAATATTTGATTGCTGTGAGAGTTCTGTAGGCCTAAGGATGTTAATGTTGTCATGTGAGTGTACAGGGTGAAGTCGTTTCTTTTAATTGAAGAATAGGCAATAGGATTTCAATCACATTTTGAATATTTTAAATGTTGATATTATGTTTACTTCTAAATTACATTTAAAATGTTTATATCATTGGAAACACAGTTCTGAAAGCTGTGGTTTGATGAAAACGAAGAATAGGTAGGTTGATTCTGTTTCAGTTATATAAAAAGCCTCAATTTTTTTTTTCGTATCAGCTTTCTTCAAGTGCGATTAGTAAGGTGAGGCGTCTCTACACCCCCTCAATAGTGTAGAGCAGAAAAAAAAGTAACAGAAAATGTGATACGTAAAATGGATGGCCCTACACCCCCTGACTAGTGTAAAACATTTAAAAACATTTTAGAGCCTTTTTCCACTCCTCCTCCTTCTCTCTTCCCACCACCCACACCATCTTCCTTTTAAAAAAAAAAAAGTTTTTAAAATAGAATTAGAAGCCAGGGGTGTCTAACAAACTCAAGCTATTTATTTAGCTAACCTTGCTTTTCTACACTGTAGTAAAACGGAATTGTCTAGCAACCCCAAACTGCATGGGATCCTTATCTGAGTATGTTTTTTTTTTTTTGAATTGGAGTAAAACTAGCTCTCACATTTATTTCAAAAGGTGAATATATTATACAGTTAGTCCTTTCATCGGTTTTAACTGGACTTCCATTTTTTTAACAAGTTCCCACTCCTCCGTTTTTTTTTTTTTCTTTTTGTAAGGGGAGCTCCAGTTCAGTAACTAAAGATTTCAGTTTCCGAAACATTACAGCCAAAGGGGTTGAGTTTGACAGTCACTTTTTTTCTCGTTTTGCTTTTTCACTTGTGCTGGTCATTTTGTTTGTTTGCTTTTTATTGTGTATGCATGTTTGTTTTCAAAGTATTCAGTCATGCAAAAAGTTCAGATTTTTTTTTTCAGGGGCAGATGGCATTCCTGAATATAAATGAAGAAAAATGTTCACAATAACATTTTAGAAACACTGCTCGATTGATTTAAGTCAATTTAACTTTATGATTAACTCATATGTGGTTGAGAATAATTTAAAACAATAGAGTTGTCTGGAGTCGCTACACATCTTAGGATATTAAAACAAAAAAAAAGACGAATTGAATGCTTTTGTTTCTAAAATGTTGTCTGTGACATCAAAATTATCAGGACTGATTCTTTGATCTTTCTAAGGAAAAATGCGGAATGTCGGTATCAATTGATTTGATTTGATTTTAAATTCTCTAGGGTGTTCAAAACATAAATCTTTTAAATTTAGATTGTTTTGCTCATCTTAGCCTGGATTCATTTATCCTCATTTCTCTTAAAGGAAGGAAAGATGATTCCCCTTCTTACATTTGCCTGCTCCCATGCCAGGGCTTTCTGTAGCAACACATCTCTGAAAAAATATTCCACTATGGAACATGTATATCAATGCTTTGAAATTTATCTTTAGATCGTGAAACCATTAATTTTTCCCATTTTTAACATGTCTTGTAGGGAATAGGGTGTCTTGTTTTAAATGTATAAAAATTATTTTTAGCATTAGCAGAGGCAGTATTATATATTTGCACAGAAAAACACACATTCATTGCTGATGGCAGAGAAAAAAACAGATTGGAATTTTCCCAACACATAATTTAACTTAAAAGGGTTTATTTCGTTTTGTATCTTTATGGTCATCAACAGGTAAAGCATTTTTTTTAAACTGATCTTTATTCCTTCTTTACCTTTTAAGTGTATCCATTTTAAGTAATACATGTAATTTTGATGCCAAGCAACACAGTTGGCTGCTCATTATGATAATTATATGCTGTTTGCAGGGCATGGACATTAGTGTCAATACATGTGTACTTGGAGACATTTTCAAAAGAAACTTTAGTATATCTGTAAAACAGTTTTTTAAAAGTGTATCTTAAGCTAAATCGGTTTTATGTTCATACATCTAACTTTAAAGTGTCTTGAAGAATAGGAAAGGTTCTTCACCTTTATAAGAATGTTGATGGGAATGTATGTTTTTCTTTCTTTGTTTTTACGTGAAGCATTTCTCATATTTGTGAGATTTATCAAACTACATGTACGCCCTAGTTATTTAAATTTTTCTTACAAGTTATATATCTTCATATAAAGAATTGTTATTGTTTTAACGTTTTTGAAATGTTAAGATTCTTATCATATACTTTTCAGAGGGAAACATCCATCCAGCCTTTAGGGACATGGCTGGTGACACAGATGAAGTTCCTGAAAGTTTACTTCATGAATTGAGTATGTCTCATAAAAATGCCTTGCCCTCATCTTGATATTCATCATAGATTACCATCCAATTTGATCGACTTAATTAAAACTAAGAAAAAATGTTTTATATAAATTTAGTAAACTTGCCCACTGACCTTTTGAATATGATTGCAAACATGCAAAACGAAAAAGGAAAAAAAATAACAGAAAATCATACAAAACTGATTCAGCTTCACTTGAATGATAAGTAGGATAAATTATACTCGGATGCTAATTTCAAATTATTGTTTGTAGCTGTGCACAATTTTTATTTTCGTTTTTCTTGAATACATCTAACTTGCATTTTATGCATGTAAAATATTTCTACCTTTCTAGTCAATAAATAATGCATTCAATGTGAACAAGATTCCTTTGAATCAGCTTCAGATGATATACTTGATAGTCAATTCAGTCGTATGTATTTGCAGAGGGGAACTAAATTTATGTGAAAAGCCAACACTAAAAAAAAAAGTGTGTCTAGATCTAGCAGTCAATTGTCGTATTGATGAAGTAAGATTTACATGTAAATATACATGTATAATATGAGATATTTACTAAATCAGTGTATATTGGCCCATTGCTTTGTCTATGCCTAGCCCCTGAGCCATACATCAGTATAACAGTTCTAGTCTGCACTTCCATAGCCAGACAAAGTGCAGTATTGATTATACTATTGATTTAAAATGAGCGATAACACTATTTATTTAGCTACTCAAATTATATACCAATAAATTTTGCTACGGGAAATATATCAGTTTTCTTAAGACACCAAAAAACACCAACTGATCAAATTATTCCTGATATCATGTGATGCATCTTCCAGGTGCTAGCTCTGAAATCCGCTCTATGCTGGGCAATCCACATCTGAGAGCTATGATGGAGAATTTAGTCAACACAGACAAGCCTGATTTAGCCATGGCTGCAGCAATGCGGGAACCAATTTTTACAGAACTGGCTGACACTTGTCTCAGAATTGTAGACAAAGAAAATCCAAATCTTGAACCCGAAGCCACACTAGGTAAGGTTTGCTTGTGTAAAATTTACCTCAAGTGTAGTTGCATTCTGATATGATGAATCTATTTGTAAACCTTCCATAAATATGGTCCTAGGTTGAATATACAGTAGACAGTCACTCAAAAGAGTATGAAAACAATTTCTTGGTAATATGCTTATTGAGTGGTGTTGCAACTTGTCTTCCCAAATCTCAAGGAAAGATCGAATTTTTTGAGGGGGGCCAAAATTTTTTCCAGAACATGTTGCTTTTATTTGTTGCTGAGTTTCAGCAGTAGCTTAATAAATTTAAGCACATTTTTTTTCTTTTCTTTTTTTTTTTTTTGTAGATAGAAAGTAAAGCATAGCAAAGCAGAAAATTTTCAATATCCACTGGCAAAAGCTAAAAGAAAATGAAAACTTTGGCAAACATTAAATTTTTTCTTTGCGGTTATTGTAGTATCATTATTATTATTACTATAACATGTATATGATCGAGAAGAAAATAGTTGCCAAATAGATAGAAGCTATGCATACAATACAATTCAAAGGGACTTAAACATGTCTTAACCTTGACTCAAAAGCATGCATGGAACATACAATTTTTCACTCTAACTTTCATTTCTTCACTTAGTCACTGTGCAAAGTTTCACATTTTCTGCCTTTTTGTAACCCTAAAAAAATTTTGGCTTTTGACATGATCCAATCTTCAACAGCAGTTAAAGTATATACATCACTATGGCACTCTGTCCTTTGAAGAATTGTTTAGATTAGGGAAAAGTAAAAATGAGAGATAGCTTGCTAAATGTGGATGTGGAAGAGTTTTGAAGCCTCATTGCATTTATCAAGCAATATTCGGTTGAATCCATTGTTGACATAATTTTTTTTTTTAAAAGGACAAGAGCTTTTCTTTGATAGCTGTTTTTGTGTTTTGCTTTCTTATTTATTATTCCTCATTTGCTCTTGCATCATTCGATAATAGAGTTCATATTGATTCTAGTGCTTTATAAAGGTTGGTCTTTCAAACTCTTTCTCATTCATTTGTAATGTACTGAAGATTACTTTTTTTCTTTGTTTCCACAGGTGGTAGGTGACATTTTGAAGTAAACTGTCAAGACACAGCAAAGTTAATGTCCATTATTACATGCTTTATTGGATTGATTTTATACATAAAATTATTTGTTGCTCATAGTGAGATTAGAGTTCTAATAAAATTGAATTTAAAAATTTCATTGTTTGGTTTTACATTGATGATTTACTCATGTCAGTGCCATCGTAGAATGAGGTAATGACTTTGCAGCTGGAACAAATGTAGTGAATACTAGACACAGATATAGCAAGGCTTTAATCTAAATTTTTAACATCCAGATTGTCATAACATTCGGGAGAGTCTAACAGTGCTTCATACCTATTCCATGATAGGTTTTCTTTTCTTTAAAATGCATAAAAATAACTTTTCTGCTAGCGGCTTTTCCACACATTTTATTTTGTAATGATCCTATACATACAAAGTAACTACAGTGGAAACCCCATTATTCGAAGTGCCAGGGAATGGACCAAAACTTCGAATTATTAAAAGGGGCCAAACTTAGGACATCAAAGAACACCTCTAATTATTAAACCCACAGTTGGTACCTCACTTTCCTCCTCTTACCCTAGTTTGATCCCTCCCCTCTCTCACGTTGTTGTTAATCATGGCATTCTTGGAGTATGCCAGCTATGTTAAAACAGTGATCGGCACTGTTTTGGTAGTGACAAGAGGAGAACAATTGTTTTCTTATTGCTTTTTGTGGCCATATCAGCTTTGAATAATGAGAATCGAATTCCTTTGAATTCGAATAATGAGTTTGAACCCAATGCCAGAGGTTGAAAGAAGAGAAAAAAATCTCAGATTGCGAATACTTCGGTTTATGAAAAATCGGAATAATCAGACTTTGGTTTTTAAGGTTTCCACTATATTTAAAAGTCGAGATTTTGTTTTGCCCACCTAAAAAAAAGTTTCTAGATTAGCCTCTTGTTTTAACAAAGGTGTCATTTTTTCAGCACTAATGGTTTTATTTGAGAAGGCTCAAGCAAAGGTTGATCTGATTGGTGCGCAAGGAGTGATTAAACTTAAACCGAGATGGGTTTAGTCAACTCATAGAAACGGAACTGAATCTTTTCTTTGTAGTGCACTTTTCTATGGATTTATCAAAAAAAAAAATACATCCTAGATTTATTTTAACATCGGTATTCTCTCTTGAGGTAGCCATGAAATTGATGAAATTGAAAGTACTCCATTCCAAATCACTAGCCTAGTGTAAAAACAAGCTAAGTATACCAAGAATTATTGATTATATAGAAGATAATCACATTGCTAGCCCCCTAAAGTTGAGGCTTCTTATATGAATTCGGTCAGATTATTTTCTACATCCTTTAGACCATGTGGCAGTATCACCATTTTAGTTGAATTGGCCTGCGCTGTGTCGTTAACCTGACCCAACCAGGTAAAGGTCAGGTCAGGTTGTCTTGGCAGGTGCTATTCATTTTGTTAAGTTTATACGCTGGCTTATATCATGGAACATGATGAATAGAGTATGTTCTCTAATTTTTTATAAATACAAAAATGGACAAGAAAAGTTGAGAAAGAATGAAAACAATATTAGATTTTGTTTGATGATAATCAGGTCATAAAATAATGTATTTATTGCTTGATAAGTATATACATGTATAAAGGGCATGTACTGAAAGCCCTTTCAAAGAAGAAAAGATCATTAATTTTTTTAATTTTAACACAATGATTAATAAATTATCTTTGCACTCACCAAAATTTCATTAGGTTAGATAAAAAACTTTTTACAAGAGAATCGATTGTTCATACATATCACTTCTAATTTTGCCTGCATCATTCCTAACCAGGTTGGCTGTTTTTAACAAGCCCAATAATGAATTGTAATTGTCACTTGTTTAGCAATATATGTATGACTTTGGTACTTGATAATCCAAATATGTATATTTTATAATAAAATAAATAGAAGATCAAATTACAATACATAAATAATTATCAGTTGAATAAATATATATCAGTTATTTTCCTACCCTTGGAGAGCAGGTGCACTGCAATCTGTAGATGGTGTAGTTTCTCAAGATGATTTATAAAGCCGTTCTCAATGTTTTTGTATGTGTGCAATCATTTGGTGGTTGTTTTCTGTTCTCTGCTCTTTGAGGAGGCCCAGTCCTTTTTTAATGTGTGGAATGAAGTGCTTCTCAAGTAAATAATGTTTTGGAATGACTTTGTGAGGAAACACTCTTCTGTAAATTGTCATGTAATTGTATTGCTGCTTGTCTTTTTGTTAATCTAGAGCTGCGATCTGCAGGTTTTGTGTGAGATATGGCGTTGTGAACAGTACGGAAACTAAAGCATTCTTAAGGTCATTAAATATTATCTGGATGATGCATGCTTTATCAATGAGGTATGGGTTGCTTGTGAGTTTGTTTTTGTTTGACGATTGTTTCTGTGAGATCTTAGTGAAAATTTGGATGGAGATATTTATGATAATGATTCCCTACGAAAGATGTAGTGTGGTATGCCTGTGGTGTTATTCAATGTTTAAGCATTGTGTCTAAGGTAGAGGTAACTCTGGGCCTGTTCTTGGTGTGAGAGCTTTATATGAAATGGAGGAAAGAATTTGCTATATTTTTTGCATATTTTACACATGTTTGTCAATGTTTGTGTCTCACTAAAAAACCAAGCAGCCTTCCTCGTGTTGCAATTTATGTTCTAAATCTTGTGCCTGAAACCAGTTTGAGTCATCCTTTTTCAAAGTTTGCCACCTTTGTGGTGCTATTTGTGTCTAAATTGTGTGCGGAACCTTCTAATAATTTATGCTGTTTGAAAACAATTCCCAGTAAAACGTGCAGGTAAGGAGGAATAACATTATCTAACTCTATGTCTAACAGTAGTAACAGGGTGTATGCAGAGCGTTGGGATATTCAGCAACTTCTTTCTTCCGAGATGATTTGTTAAGGAAAACAGAATTGTCGGCGAATAATCTTTTCATTGTTCAATGATCTAGGTTGACACTGATCATCGGGTCCATGCGTATCTCATTGTGGCATCAGGCAATGCTGACATGGATATGTGCCTGATGGACCTGAGACTGAGAACCAACCATACATTTTGCTCAAAAATTCAGTCACCATTCAGAGAAGCCATAAATTTTTTTATTTTTCCAAGAATGGGATTGAAGTGCTTTGACATCATTAACTAAGCCACCTTTTGAAAATAGTAGAACCATGTTGTCATGTGTGTGGCAAACTGATGCATAGCTATGACCACTGTGTTGTGGCATGCATATATTTGTTCTGCTCTGTTGGCTATCTGTAATGTAAAATT
>BLXT01003184.1:53798-64538 GCA_019648995.1 Plakobranchus ocellatus
TTTTTTTATTTTAATGCCAGAAATTGTTCAAATTAACAATGCAAAAATAGTTATAACTACTATAGTCCTAAAATGACCTTTGTTTTTTTTTTAAGTACTGATAAAAATGATATTTTCAAAGTATCATGCATCTTGTGATCACCATTAATTTTTTATAATATTGCGATTTTTTTTTTTTTGGATTTTTTAACCCAAATATCTCATAATGCAGTACTTAAGCAGACATTAATTTTTATATGAGCTTATGCAGATAGAGATTGTATTTCATTAAATATATGATAAATTATATTCTTTCAGTTTTTAACAAATAAAAAAATCTGGGAAACACGGGAACACCAATTTGCAAAACCTGTCTCATTTTTTCTTTTTTTGCACATAAGTTTCAATTCAAAGAGTCAAAATGAGAAGTAAAAAGGGCATTTATTGACTAGCCATTCAAATTTTACCATTATTTTCAGCACAGAGGTCTCCACCATGAACCTCATCAAAATCATCATTGTCTATTCCAGTATCTGGAACCAAGTCCTCTATGCCTTCAGGCTCCTCTGTAACTGAAATTTAAAATGTGTAAAAGTCAACAACTTACAATGTCTCCTCCTCACATACAAAGATCTGAGAGACAGACCTGTGAGTGGCTGTAAAAAAAAATTTCCTGCAATAGGCTGTATCTCCCTTTCCGACTTTCAACTTTAGTGTTTTAAAAGGCAAAATATTGCCTCTTTTACCTGTTTTACAGATTGGAGAATGTATTTATTTAAGGCCCGGCTGGTAAAATTGCCAGAATTCCAGCAAACTTACAGGTCTATGAGGAAGAACTTTTGCAAGGTAGCCTATTCTTCTTTGTTAAAACTCTCTAGATAGATAATGATTTCAGAGATCATGATGAACATTATAAACGTCTTTTCAGAGCTACTAGTAGCAGTGTAGAAAGGATTATTGATTGAGATTGTTCTTGTTCAGGCTTTTAACAAAGCAGACAATCTTGTAGTAAATGTGAAGGTGTAGTGAGATCTTATTTGCAGAGGCATTACTTAAATTGGCCTATTGTCAATCTGGAGTTTGTTCTTACCCATTTCTAACAAACCAAGCTTTTGTTGTCACACATTTAAAATTTTCTTTTGCTTCTATTTAAACAAATTTTTCAATCCTGAATTGGCACTCTATCTATCAAAAAGTTGAATTGTATTTATGATTTTGTTTCCATCAACTTACTGCAGGGCTCTAGGACCTGTGCGTTAGTCAGTGCAGTAGAAGGTCTCAGGAAGACCGCGTCACCCAACTCCAGTAGGATGCTTCCATCAGTGCTGATAAAGCCAGTGTCTATATTAAAGTCACAATGGTTGCCCATCACTTCACCTTTCTTACTGGATAAAACACAAAATATTTGCTGTTACTTCTCGACAAAAAGAACTACAAATTTGTAAGATGATGGTCTCAATCTCATTGGTCGAATTATCTTTTTTAAATGCACATGAAAAGTTATGTCTTTACAACTATGAAAATAATATATTAATTGGTGCATATTGAATTAAAATTACCAACGAGGATAAATTATGATTGAATTATCATTCTCAATAATGGAGAAAGAACATTGGGTTTGAGATAACCTTGAATAAGGCTATTTGTTGACTTCCGTTTTTTTCTGAAAAATTTTATGAATGTACATTGTTAACAACGCTCACAGTATTCTCAAAACTAAACAAAAGACCTTTAGCAACACTTCTACAGGCCTATATAATGCACATTTATGTAATTGTGTAAATTGACTGGATCTGGTATCAGTGACTACAAAAAAAAAATTGTCAAGAGTAAATAAGTACTTTTGAACCTACTTGTACAAAATATTGTCTCCTTTCTCTGACTCTTCCAGTGGGATGAGGCGTGTAGGCATTTCTGGAATTACACGCACACTCTGCATGAAAGAAAAGTTTTTAATGTTTTTATTGTTTTTTATCTGATATTCGTCTTCTTTAGGTGGAGAACTCTAGGCCCCTCATCTTAAGGGCCATTTGAGCAAGTTTATCCACAATCTCACCATCCTGATTGCTTATAAATTTGAGAAGTTATTTAGGTGAAAGGAGATGTGAATGTGGCATGGACAAAAAAAGGACAAGACAACAAAAATATTTGAGAAATACACCTGAATATAAAATAAATTTAACATATTGAAATGAACTTTAAACATATTCTATCACATACCTTAGTCGTCGATGTGTCTTTCTCAACAAAATATGATCCATCTCCATCAGGAATGTCATCTAGTGGCAAGAACTGTAAATGTGTAACAGGACAACTTGATGAATATATTTGAAAAAAAGAGGGAAAAAAACCAGCGATCAACACTTCATGGCAATTCGTATATTATCTGCCATGAGAGGTTGTTTATTTCACTGATGGTGAAACCTGCAAGAAGGTTCTAACCATGCACCAGCAAGACGATCTATTTATGTGGAGGTCAAATGCTATGCCTTAAACTTTATAACCAGCCTCATATTCAAAAGGTGTTAGCTAAAATAAATGTCAATACCAGATCTAAGAGCTTTATCCTGGCTTTATAAACTAAATTAACTGTTGTATAACCTGTTCTGCAAACAGATGAGTGGAGCCACAACACTGTGACAGAGGAAAGAAATAGAGAGAAAGAGAGAGGAAGTAAGTAAAAATGTTCCCATATCTATTAATATTTGCACTAGGCTAAACAAAATGAGGCAAACAAAAAAAAAAAAAAAAGAAAGAAAAACATGCTTAACTCATCAACGTGGAAATTGTTCAGGTTTCAATCGCTGACGGTTGCTAAAATTTCCATTTCCCCCTTTTTTAAGAAAATACTACTTTAAATAAAAAATAATTAATGCCCCTATTCTCAAGTGCATATTTTAATGCACATGCCTGCCAACTTTCATGTTTCTGAATTGTGTGGTTTTTTTTTAGATCACCCTGATAATTTATTTGTTGGCCTAGCTCAATTATATATATGAGCGATTGTGTCACGCTTTTTATTGCATTTTGAAAAAAAGAATCTCCAATTACAAAATAGAAAAGCCCAATTGAGTACCAGTGAGGTAACATTCATGCAGAGTAGGATAGGCAGGAGTAGATCCATGTAAAAAAAAATTGGCTTGTGTCTCTTCACTTGGTAGTGAATGAGCTTCATTTGTTGATGGGTGAACACTTTTTTGGTGTGATTTTGTCATCATATGTTCGAAACTTATTTGGTTATTTCAGACAGCATCCCAAACTGATTTTTTTTAAACATTACACTCACAGAATCAAAATTTATGAATTGATGAGTTACATTTTTCACACATAACTATGAGTATGATGGCAGCCCATGTTTTGGCAAACCCTCATATAGATAATCTGCATTACACTTATATTAAACTGAGAGGTTTTCATCATAAAGATCAAGCAATTAATAAATTTAAACAAAAAGTGCTCACATTCAAACAATAGTTTCGAACCTCATACAAAATTAGATCCAAGGGGTTTACTACAGTGACAGAAAAAAAAAATATTAAAGCCAATGCATCGTATTGACTAACTTGAGTGCAGAAAATGATTCTTTAAAATGCTTATTTTTACAGTGAGTGAGACTACAACTACTAAAGGGAAAAAAGGGCAATACAATTACATGCCTGGTCATCTTCATTATCATTTGTTTCACCATCTTCTTCACCACCTTCATTTTCACTTGATCTGGCTTTTCTATAATTGAGCACAAAAAAGAAATAAACAAAAAACAGTGAAATATTGAATTCCATGCATTCAAAATGATTAATACGAAAATCAATAGAGATAGCTCACTACTAAAGGATTATGCAGTTGTGAAGAGCAGTGAAAATATATTCTCGAGCTTTCAGAATTGGTTTCTGTCTAACTCTGCTAGCTTAGATTATTTCAAGAGCTAAAGTCATTTATCTGTTGAACCAGACTTGTAATTCTCTGATAAAGCAAAGTATCTATGGCTAGTGGTGCATTCTGCACTACTCATAAAATTGAAAGAATTATATTAGTTTTCGTACAATTTCAAATATGTAAGGTCTTTCATACATTGTTAAAAAGGAAAAGTAAGTTTGTGAATTCTTTTCCGATCATTAAGATAAGTTGAAACCGTCGGTTCTCTCACAACCAGTCTGGACAAGTCATAAGTTGCATTATAAATATCTTAAAATGCCTGAAACTTCTTTCAAAGAAATCTGCAACAGTGGAAAGTAGACAGAGATATAACATTCCTTTTCAGACAATATATGAATTGTTTAATTTTATGAAAAATTGAAGAAAAAAGAAAACGAAAGTACATTTTTTTTTAAGTTTGTACATGAAATATCTGATTTGTTATAACAGGTCTCAATACACTATATTACTTACTTCTTTTGTGTAATGAGATCTAAGACTTGATACACTAATGAATAAAGATATTCAACCTGAAATGCATAATAAAAAAGTATATTCAATTTAAAATTTATGATGTAAATAAAGAGAGAAGATGAATTTAAGAATTACAAACCGCAAGCAATTAAGCAAAAAAGAATGGCAATCTTACTTTATAAAGGCATAAACTCCTGGTTTCTCTTGACGTTAACAATAGGTGAAACTGAATGATTAACAACTGATATCAAGGAAATGTAAAATACAAAAGAAATTTGTTCTGCCTTTTGAGTATTTCCTACTGTAAAAAAAATTGAGGGGGGAAAAAAAAAACTTAGGGACAAGTGCAGCCCCCAGGTATGATTCTTTATTTCTGAAATGAAACCTTTATAAATGCTTTGATATACATTACCCCTAAACAGTGACATAAACAACCAAAATGAGGTTTTTTATTAATTTTCAGCCGTCTTTCAAAGTCTTATAACTGGACTAAATAAGATATCAACTTTTTCTAAAAGGAATTGTTTTTATGCTTAATCTAAAGGTTTTCATGTAAGCTTTTGTGGTTACAAAGAAAAAGGAAATTTTCATACATGACAAAAAATTTTTGGATAAATAAAAATTGATTAAAAAAATATTTACAGATGCGATTCCAAAAAGCCTATGTGAAAAATAGGATATTACTGCCATGAAACTTCATGGTAAGTTTATTATAAATCGAATGAAGAACACCAAAGTTATAAAAACATCTGTTTGAAAAAAACTTATTTTGAGAAAAAGGCTGATAAAGTCTAAGCAAAAATATTTTGGTTTTCTGATCAATTATGCAATGCTAGCTCCATATGATGGCTGTCTCAAGCTTCTCCTGACAAGCTCTACGGGCCTCTTGTTGCATCCATCTCCTTTCTTCCATTTTCTTATGTCTAATTCATGCTGGTGGTCACTTACGCACTAAACTGTATGAAAACTTCACTCAAAAGCCAACAAAACACTGTGTAAGAACAGGTGACCACGGGATCATGTTGTGATGTCAGATCTTCACCACCTCAATGGGCAGTAACAGCCCAAGGAGCTGATGTCGTACGCGAACTAAGGTGTAGAAATCTCAATATAAGCAAAATTGAAGCAGCTGGAGTAAAAACCATGGGAACTAGGGCAGACGCTCCATGGTAACGGTTAGGAATGGAGCTTCTGGGAAAAATTTTTCTAAATTTAAATATCTATTTATGGTAGTTTTAGTGACATTGATAGAGAGGCTGAGATTATGAACTTTCATTGGTAAATACTATGCCTATGTTTTGCAAGGGGTAGCACACCTACATCGCTTGCATAAACGGCAAATTTTTACACATTTTCTTGAAATTTTCTAAACTCTCTTGGATAGCAATTTCAAATTTACAATAAAAGATATTTGTAGCAGAATTTAGGCCTCAAAACTCTATTCAGATGCTTACAAAATGGAAAAATGTTACAAAACTACCCACAATCAAAATTTGACTTTGGTCAGAGTATGTAAAACTTAGACAAATGATTGAAAAAAAAAAACAACATGGATTTTAAGTAAACCTATATCCATTTTTCTATCTTTTAAACTCTTTTTGAATGGAGCATATTACATTTGAGAAGTGTGGTGTTCAAGATAGTTTTCGACTCACTTTTTTGGCATACACTCCAGCAGATCCTTGAATTAAGAGTGCTGCCTCAGAGAAATTCATGGTCGTCGCTCCATCATTAAATGTTATTTCTATTTTCTCAAGCTGCAATGAAATGGGAGAATTGATTTTAAAAGATTCATTTTGAATATCTTTAAAAAAAAAAAAAAAGAGGGTAGAATAATGCTTATGTTAAAGGAGATGTGTAACTCATTTTTTATGCTTCCAAGCAGAAAAAGAAACAGGTAGTTTAATCAGAAAAAGCAATTCAAGACTACAATTTAGACAAACAGTTTTTCCTTCACCTTTACTTTTTTAAATTTAAAAAATTTGTCTTCACTGGCCTAAATCAATAAGAAGGACTGAAAAGTAATACATGCAGTAAAAATGCTTTTAAGTGTCACTATAAAGTAAGACTACCAAATTAAATACCTATTTTTCACATCACAAAAATAAAGAAATCAAGAATTCTCGTTGATTTAACCAGTCAGTTTTTATTGCATTTAAAAACTATTTATTTAAATAAATTAAAATGCCATGTTCGAAAACAGTCATTAAAGATTGCATGGAAGGTTTCAATTTATTCATTTGTGAGAGAATGAGCGATCAAAAGAAGATGATTCTACAGAACTTATATCTTAATCTTTAAAAGCAATCAAATTTTATAAAATTCATAAAATAATTACATCTTCCAAATATTCTTCAAGGAAATGTGCAATATCAACATCCCAATTTCTAGCAAGGTCTCGGATCGGTTGCAGAAGGTGGGAGAAACGTTCTTCTAGACTTCCTTGAGAAAGGCCTAAAGTCTGTGATAAAAGCACCATCTCTGAAACTTTGCAAAAGTTAGATAAACATATTACAGATATTATAATTAAAAGTATTTGTCATATATTGTGCAGATAACTATAGAAATTTTTTAAAACATTTTAAGACTATTGCATCATCATCATTACTGTTCAGTTTCACACTATTGTGTGAAAGATCACTTCTGAACAGAAATTTAAAGTTTGACTGATAAATATTCTCTCTAAGTCTTTCTCTGTCTTGCTCTCCCCTCCATCTCTACCTCTCTCTCCTCCATCATTCTTTCTCTCTCTCTCACTTACACACAAACTACATCGGACTGCACTGACTCCACCGAGTGCAGTCATATCACTATGCACTAGGCTAGTCCTATGCTAGGCAGCGACTCAGCCTCTCCTTTCATGATACTCTGGGCAATGTACTTGGCCTGGGCTACATCTAGCGTTAGATGAGGCTAAGCCTTGGTCAGTCAAGCTAGTTTTAGCTTTTCTCGCTTCTTCTAAATCTAACCTTAGGCGATTGTTGGAGGTTACGGTGTTTACATGGCTTCAGACTTAAGAAAACACTGTATATAATAACAAAAACAATAATGATGATGGATGATGATGATGATCTCGGTTCGTGCCCGACAAGGAAAGACAAAAAAAAATAACATTTAGCAAAAAAAAAAAAAAAAAATCAGGAAGGAGAAAAAGGAGTTTGGTCGCCGGAAGTGGAAGCACTGATCAGTTCTAGCCAACCTTATGAATAGATAATTTCCTTCTCATACGGTACCGTACAGGCAGCCACTGCGTTTAATTAAACAAACGTTAAACTGTAACTAGTGTCAATCAGTTGAAGCCCTTTTTAAACCTAAAGTCTAGATAATAGATCTATGCAGATCTGGAACGCTGAAGTGATTTTCACTCAGTGAAAGAGCGTAGACAACAGCTCCAAGAGATTTGCTACTTGTCGAATCTAAATTATAAGTCTACAAAAGTACGATCCATTTGATTTATAAACTTGAGCTACCAAAGGAATTAGATGCACATTTAGATGTACATGTGATGGTTGAAATTATAGGTCAAATGGCGGCGCTTTTTTGTTTGTTCCCACCCCGACTTTTTATACAGGCCTAGATTCTAGCTATATTATCCGTTCTGGCTCTATCTTCATAAGCTATCGACGACGGAAGAGGTCGCAGGCCACTTTATAATGAAAATAGAATTATCACACAAAATCTTCACAATTTGAAACTTTTTTTGTTTGCTCCTATCGGATAATATAGCTACATAAAAAGTCGGGGTGGGAACAAACGAAAAAGCGCCCAAATAGCTTCGGGTCTAGATATTAGATCTAGAGTAGACTCTAACCTTGAATAATAAAAGATTACAAACCTTTTTGGTTGCACTAAAATTCAATTCATTTGATTTAGGTAATTGAACCTATCAAAGTGCAGCACAAGAACAGAGATTATGTGTAAAATTTAAGCAAAAAAAGCATGTATCATACTTTGTATATATATAGAGAGAGAAAACCTAATATTTGTATTAAGAGCCAATATTATATTATCCCCAATATTGTTTACAAACTGCGCGCTTAACAACTGCAGGAAGTAAACGACTGGTAGGTTTTGTGTGTACGCATTGCCAGATATTTCTCTCTCTGTAAGTGCCAGATGCCCTTTTTTTTTTTTTTTTTTTATGTATAGTTAGTCAAATTTAGAGCATCAAATTCTATTCTTCCCCACTATTGATGTAAAAAAAACCTCAGAAATAAATTGCATTCATGCAAAGACTTAAGAGATAAGCAGTGACATCTATCCGCCATGTTAGTTGCCCTGCAAACTACACCCTGTAAAAAGAAGTTTTATGGTTTTGAACCTCAAATAATAGCAGGTTGTAGTTAGTATAACATTAGGAAGTGTATTCGTCCTCGACGTGCCGAGGACGTATACACGCGTATCCGTCCTCGACGCGTCGAGGCTGCTTAACCACATACAGCCTCGACGCGTCGAGGCCGTATACGCGCGTATACAGCCTCGACCTATCGAAAGCGATGTAAAGAGCCTCGATCTGACAAAAGCATTACATGTATTCGTTTGCAATAGCCTTTCCCAGTGGCATGTTTTCCCTTCCAATGAATCAACAACGGCATTGGGTTGATTTTGATACTGTACATCCATTGAAAACAATATTAAATTCGCACCTAATAGTGGGTAACTATTTCCCCCATAGTGCATGCCGATGTGTCTTTGATCATAATATCATTAATATCAGGCATCCCGGGTTTCAAAATGCAAATATACAATAATGCATACGTGCTGTGTATTATATTTCCAAAAATAATAATAATAATAATAATTGACAATGACTATTATGCATCTTCACGCATATATGCATTTCGTACGGGTCACAGTGAAATAGATAGTAGTTCGATTTCCTTTTTCAGGGTCCTACTTTGAACGAACAAACCGTTACTTCAACTAGATTTACGATCTAAACTAGAGACTTCAAATGCTCCGAATGTACCACGAGGTTTTTTTTTAGGAATTTCAATTCGCATAAGCGGTGCGGGTTCCATTATCATCAAAATACTACCTATTACTCTTTACTTTTTTTTTTTAATTGCCTTCTTTATTAACGATGCATAGAAAAGAAGACTCCTTTCTGCATATATAGCACAATGCATGATTTCATGTAGATCTTAAATTTTTTTTTTTTTTTAGAGATTTACTGCACGGGAAATGTTGATGGTTAGTTTGTTATAAATTGTGTCATTCCTCTGACAGAAAAAAAAACATGCCTATATTTTTAGAGATGCCAATTGTGTGCACCTCTACAGGCATAAATTCCTTTATTTAAATTCTCTGCTTGAGATATTGCATTGTAGTGATCCTTTCTTGGATTTCTTGCGAAACTTTTCAATAATCAATTGGCTTCACTGCTTTAAATAGACAGCTTCAGCTAGCTGTATATGGCATGCACTATTTTTTTTACCGGTTTTTTTTTATATAATGATCATAATTACTAAGTATTTTGTCAGACACTGATATACTCAATAAAAATCCTTTGACTTTTAACCTATAAAGTAAAAGTCAAAGACGTTTCAACTTTAGTTGAATGGTTATAAACATGGTGAATATGTTTGTATCAAAGTTTTTGTACAAAACCACATAGACACAAAGTTTTTTCCCTTGACAATGTATCTTTGTGGTGGCAAATAGTGTCTTGACCATAACAAGTATAAACACTAGCATTTAATGTGATTTAAGAAATTGCTCATGATTTGTTTATCCCAAACTTAATGCAAAAAGTTGTCTGAAATTTACTTAGTCTATTATTCAGCAAAATATGTTTATTTTATAAATCCATCAATAAAATTAACAATTTTTATTATTGTTGTTATTATTATTATTATTTTATTACAATAAATGGAGTCTGTAGTTTATTTTTTAAAAGGAGTTGTCTTTTGGTGTTTTATACTCTATATTGTACACCAATGGTTCCGGTACTGCTTGTGAAAGATACATATTTCTCATAACAAAATTCTCTGCGCAAGAAAATTAGCAATGCTTTGTATGATATTATTTACTGCTCTACAACCTAATGAGGAAAAGAGCGTGATGAGAGGCACATTGTGCAGGCGACAACAGCCATGCCTTTTTAATCTCAGAAGGTAACAAATTTCAGTGAGCTTGAAATAGGGCCTACCTGTATAAAGACAGAATGAACCTGTCATAGCTTGTATCGATACTGACTTTATGTCCATTGATTCACAATTGTCATAATTTTTTTTTTACCATCACCTCCTCGTCTTCCTCCTCTTCCCCTCCTCCTCCTCTTCCTGCTTCTCCCCCTCCTCCTCATTTTCTTCCTCATTAACATCATTATCGTCGTCGTCGTCGTCATCTTTTTTGCTTTATGAGCCAATT
>BLXT01003184.1:135133-155226 GCA_019648995.1 Plakobranchus ocellatus
ATAATTAGCTTACCATGTTGGCAATAGATCAAAGAAATCAAAGGTTGTTTTTTGGGAGTTGCAGCCTGACTTTCAAGTCAGCCTCACATCAAAGTAATTTGAGATGCCGGCAATGTCTAGTTGTAACACTACATGAATGGTGATGTGCATACAAACTGCCTGACATTTACAAAAAACTAACAAAATACCGCATTTTTAATAATACATTTATCTTATAAATAATAGCCAATATGTTTTGTGCTAGACTCTACTTTGAAAAATCCTATTTGATCTGCATACCAAGTAATAGCTAGATCTAATGTACTGAACCCTAGCCACCTTACCATCCAATCTAAACTCTCTGTCTGTCTGTCTCTCTTTCTCTCTGTCTCTGTCTCAGTCTTTTCTTAAATTACTCAGTTTTCAAAATGTTATTTTCCTCTTCTTTAGTTGTTAGCGCGGATGCAGATTTTTTTCTTAGGCAATGTTCTGATGTTTTCTTTGTCCAGTCTCTCTCTCTCTCTCTCTATCTCTCTGTGTTTCTCTTTTATCAGTCTGTGAGTGTCTCTCAGTAATTCTCACTCTTTCTCTCTCTTTTTTTTTTCATTCTCTCTCTCTCTCGCTCAATCTAGGCAGTATCAAGATCCAGGACATTTCTTATTGCGCTAATCACTTAATTTTGTTTCTTGATGTATAATCAAAATTTGATAATATTCCTAGAGATCTAATTTAGGGTTTAGTCTAGGCCTAAGCCTACACAGACTTGAATACATTGTAGGCCGACATGAATTGCGGGGATCTCTGTAATTTCAAATAGAGCAAAGGAAAACTTGATGTTTTCTTTTATTTAATGTACCATGGGTCACAATTTTAAGCCTTACTGAGATTCTGTAGTCCTGTCTCTCGCAGATTTTCTTTTTTTTCATGTAACCTTTTATTGTTTGAGCTAGATTTTTAATTTTATACACTGCAGTGCACCTTAAAAAAAATTCATCATCCAGGCCCTAAGCCTGCAGGACTTTAAGGCTTGATAAATGGTAATATTATTGGACTAATGGCAGTAAGGAGGGAGATACTTTCTTGCATCTTTACAGTCGAAAATTCATTAATTATCCTCTGATATTATACTTTAATGTTATGGAATGTCTATGGCCGAGTATATAATTAAGGTGTAATACCGTTTATCCATGCGCATTTAATTGTATGCTGGCATATTCCTGTGAGATTTTCTAAATTCCTGTGAGTAGAGGTAAATATTCCTGTGAGAACAATTTGGGGTTGGCAGGTCTGAAAACATATAGAAGCACAATAAAATAGATTTGTCACCTAACTCTTTGTGTCCGGATTTTTTTTCCATATCTTAAAGGAGTTTTCTCCCTCTGCCCCTTTATATCGTTCCGTCGGCCGCTGGGAGCCGCCGCTCAGAGTTATTAAGTTAAAAATACATCTGTATAAAGCTGGAAAATCTTTCTCTTTGACAATTGAAACTTTTTCTTTTGATGATTCATATATATATATATTTTTTTTAATCTTCAAATGCTATTCTATGTAGCAAGTTGTGGGATGGAAGTGCTTAACATCCATTTTAGTCCGAAGATCACATTGTTGTCAACAGTCTATATACAAGTACACACTCAAAATTCCTCAAATTTGTGTTGAACAGAATTGTCTAAAAAAAAATCTGAATGAGTCAAATTTTTTTTATTTTAAAAGCATGGATGTAGCCTGAAAGTGCATTTTGTGAGCTTTGAACAAGTGAAAACTGCAGGTTTTTTTGCATTCACCATTCTTGCATTATGTCATGCTCACAGGTCTACGTTGCTCTGACTGTGGTTACAACTGCCATGACAAGTGCCAACCCCATGTGCCCAAAAACTGTCAGAAATTACTGAAGAATGTGGGAGAGGCAGGAATTAGTGCTTCCCATCTACAGGGAAATGTGCGGTCCTCCTCAGATGATCATGTTGCAGGTAAGAGGATGTGTTTCTTTTGAGCATACAGGCATTATTTTGAATACAAAATATAATTTTAATTTCAAATAATTGGTCGCGTAAGGAAAATTAGGCCCTGAAATGGATCTCAAGCAATCGTCACTCATGATAATCCGCATATCAATTCCATCAGCAGCATTATCTTCATTTTTACTGTCACCACCACTTTGTTAATTAAATTCTCATATATGATTGTCAATCATGGCCTTGCCAGATTTTTTTTTTTTTTTTTTATCATCGCCACTTTTTATTGTGTATTCAATCTTCAATTTTTTTTCAGGAGGTGTTGCGCTTTGATGCTGTAACATCTGATTTTACTCTATGTTCTTACATCTTTTGCACTGAATGTCAACTTTTGAAAAGGTGTGTTCTGAGTTATTTCTCTTTATTGCAGCACCGCCAAGCAACTTTGAGACTTATGTGCCAGCCCCAAAAGCTGCAGAACACCGCACACATGAAGGTTACTTGTGCAAGCAAGGGGCATTCTTCAAACAGTGGAAGCAAAGATGGTTTGTGCTAGACTCAATGCAGCACCAGGTGTGTTACTCCGATCTGTTTCTCTAAATTTTTTTTTGAGGGGGACATTTTCCCAATCTATGGGAAGCTGCTAAAATTTCAAATATGAGCCCATTCCAAAGGGAAGATTCTCATATTTGTAAAATGGGTGCTATGATTGAGACGTATGTTAGGCAACCTTTTTTTGTACAGTTCCATGAAATCTTAAATCATAAAATGGTCATTGAAATGCACAAGATTTTGTGACATCATTTAAAACAAAGAATATCTCCTCTTAAGGAGTCAAATGTGGCAATAATAGGTTAAAAATGAAAATGTGAGGCAAATTTTTGCCACATTATGATGCTGGGGAAAAAAAAAAATTACTCTGCCCAACAAGCATGGTCCTTCGTGGTTTTCATGATTACAATTTCTGTAAAAGATAATTTCGATATTGATCATGATACATTTAAATTTGTAGTATATGATATATGGCTAAGACTGGTAGCAAGAATTGCTTGTATTGCTGGAAACCAATTCAGAAATAGAATAATAAAGTTTAATTTGAAAAGAGGTATATGAATATATGAAAATCAAATAGGATCCTTCTTATCAATCACAAGTCACTTATATCAATATGTTATGCTCATTTTTAGCCTTAAAAAAGATATTCACTTTGTGTGTTATTTCCTTCATCTGCATTGCTTGATCTATGCCACCTTCCCACTCCTATCCTTTTTTGGGTGCAGCTTCGATACTATGAATCTGCTGCTGACGGCAACAGTAAGCGTCATATAGACCTCGCTGAGGTGGAGAGTGTCAACCTCATCAAATCTGTGCCAGGTGCTCCTAAACGTGCATCAGAAAACTCTTTCATCGAGGTTAGTGGTACACCAGTGCTGTAATAAGATTTAATTTTTAAAAGAAAACGTTTTTTTACATATTCAATTTAATGGCAAGGATGTCAACCTTGTCAAATTTTTACTATTTTAGAGTCTGAAATATCCTTATTACGTATTGCTTAGAAAATATTAAATTAAGAGTTGATGTTGTGAAAACATGAACTCTATTTGTACTTTTTCATCAGAAAATAAGACATTGCTGTGGCAACTTGGAAAAAATATGTTCTTTTTAAAACCAGCAAAGGCTTTTCTGTGGTATGTAACAATTTTCTTTGTTCTGAATATGAAACTTGGGTAAGAAAAGCAAGAGGAAGGTAAGATGCAGCAATAAAATTAATGCTTTTTCTACACCCTCCACAGATTAGTACAGTGCGCCGTGTGTATAACCTGATGGCTGCTGATGCCAAGGCTGCGCAAGAGTGGGTGGAGAAGCTGCAGGGATGTCTGCAGAGAGATTGATCTATTCATTGAAGGCTACAGGCTCATCCAAAAAGGAAGTGGAGAGAGAAACATGCACACAGCAACAGCCTCGAAGCTATCTCCAATGCTAGGCTGAAAAAGCCTGGTTATGTCTAAACAAAAGACAACTAAAGACCAATTTTCAATTTTGACATAGAGAAAAATCCCAGCAAAAGTGTTGTCTGAATATCCTTTTGCATGTGATGGAGATGAAAGTCTTTTGGATCTCATTTAGAGCATTCTTTACAAACAACGTAAAAACAAACTGTCACTTCAGAGGTAGGATATGTCTAGTCTGTGAATTTTGTTGTAAACTGTGAGATATATGTACATTGGAAATTCTTGATTTATTGCATTGTGAGCGGACCTATGTTTATTAAAAAAATAAATTATATGACAGCTTAAATATGTGATTGAAGCAAGTTCAAGCAATTTATAACATTACATCCAACAGATTTTTCAATGGTCTCAAAGATTTCCACTGAATTGCTCTCATACCTCATCTAAAGCTTGGCCAGACTCCTGCCACCACTTCTTGACAAAAGGATGTGTTGGTTCCAAGCAAAAGAACATTCTTGAATATTTATCAGTAGATATGCTGCACCACAATTATGCAAATTGGAGAGAGTAATGTTTAAATAGAAGGTGCCCTTTATTTGATAGACAAATCAAATTCTCTTACCTCATTTGATATGGTATTGGTGAAATGAATTGAATAATTTTTTCTCTTCTTAACTTACTTTAAAAGCTAACCAATTCCTTTTAAAATTTAAATGATATTGCACAGAAAAATACAAATGCACGGATGTACATATATATATGAGCAAAATAAGCTGATTTGGATAAGACATGGTCTCCTTGTTTGCTTTTTTTTTTTTTATTAGTAAGTTAAGTTTGCATTTGATATATAATTAATTATTAGTGCAAAACTACCAGTCTAGCCCTAGATGTGACATCTGTTATGTAAAGCAATTTGTCCAAAGCTGATTTAAATCAATACCCACTCTTATTTTTTTTCCACTCCTGTGAAATTGAATCTACATAGATCGTTAAAACTTTCATCTCTGTTCCAATCATTAAACTTATTAATTTGTATCTGAAAGTTCAGTATTTGTAAATTGTCTTCATCTCTGTTGTTAAAATTTCAAAAGATGTTCAGTTATCAAAACACTGATGGTACTGTTGAAAGTCATGAAACTGAAAGGCAAGCTATTTGTATCAAAGATTAAGTTTTTTTTTTTTTCTTTCCATACTATGCAACATTGGTAACAAATTGTTGTTCTTTTTTGGAAATGGTTTTGACAAATAATATCAAACTGCAAAGCATAATTTTGGACAGTGCTGGTGCTCAGTACATTTGAACTCATTGACATTTACTGGGAGAAATTGTGCTTCTTCTATCACTACGAGTATCATGAGAGTGAAAAAAAAAATTGATGCCACCCCTTAAACTTCTTTCATGGCGTCATTTGTTTATATCACAAGATGCTATAGACATAAGTCATGTAGTAATTTCTCTATTCATCTAGTGTGTGTGATTTAAATCCTGGTGTTCTTTTTGCATAAATAGACCTGTTTTTTTTCCTCCTCAACACATGCCACATCTTTAATCTGTGCTTAATTAGAATTTTTATTCATGGAAGGGTCACTAAAGCAGTTGTAAAACTTTTTTTTTCCCGTTTTCATCAAGCCTGTATCGCCTGGACTGCAGCCTGGAAAGAGAAAAAAAATTAAATCTAATCATTACAGGCATCTCCCAAAATAGTTGTGGTGAAAATAAGTTTGGAAATGGCTTTCTTTGCTTTTTCACATTAAATTTACTTTTCACTCTCTTGAATATTTTTTCTCACACCAGTTCAAACCACACTTTCAAAGCATGAAATTGGAATTGCAAAGATTGGCGTGAAGCTCTTGTTTCACATGCCTTGAGGGTTTTCTTCCTCCCAGAAGAAGATATTTTGTTGTTATGTGTTTTGAGTGCAGTGAAATGTTTAAAAAATAAAATGAAATTTCTTCTACACGACTTTTGCCATAATTGTAAGTGAGAAAGTTTTCTAAAATCACACATTGGGAAAATAGTTTTGTGTGACAGAAGTGAGGGAAAAAAATGTCAAGAGACAAAAATGGGCACTTTATTTTTGTGCAGGAGTACTCTCCCACCTTCTCCCCATCTATTTTCAGTCATCACTGATCATATCTGCAAGTGTGCAATAGTGCTAGATAGAATCAGTGATTTGCTTTGAACTGCTATCAATAAACCCTCTTGCAGCATATACAAGCTAAAAAAATGAATTTGGTCAACCAAGTAGCTCAGCAAAAGGCCTATTAGAATAAAAAATGTGTGGCACTTCCCATCTGTCATCCAAGCCACCATTCTAAGGTGAATCAATTTTTATCAAACTTTTGTATCAGGGCATAATCAAACGTGGAAAACAAAAGAGATTTCATTGGATTGCTTTCAGTAGAATGCTCTAAATAAATGCAGTTCTTTCAGTAGGTTTGCATGGGATGGCACACTAGTCACCAGAGGTCATTAAGGGGTTAAAAAATGCTTTAAAAATTGCTCAAGTAACTACATCAGTTGTGACCTGCACTTAATAATGGCTCTGAAATGATTGTGCAGACACCAGTGTACAGTGCACTTTTTTAATTTTTTTAAAAAAAGTTTCCTTTCCAGTAAAGTGGGGGACAAGGTTGATCAATGTTGACCAGATGAAATCTTTTGGAAAGATATTTTGCATGTCAAGACCTAAAACAACTGCTTGTGGCCCACCATGTACATTTGAAAAAAGATAAAAAAAAACCCATTGATTCAGTAATATACAGCTCTCAATGACAATCATTTTCATTGAAACCTTTTGTACGTTGTGTTTTTATGGCCTACTTTATTTTAACATTTCTATTTATAACTATTAGACATAAAAAGAAACTTTTAACATTTTTGTGCACATATGGGACAGTGTTTTTAAGGTTGTATTTAGCTCAAAATTTGCACCCTTTTTTGCTGTGATGTGAAGGTTTGGTTCCCCCTACAGAGGGACACTTTGAAGTCCTTTGTATTCAAATTATGATAAACCAAGTTATTAGATATTTCGATTGTGTATAGGTTACCAAATTAATTTTTTTAAACTGGATAATTAAAACCAAAATTTTGTTCCACAACAGTTCCAATACAACAAGCCCCACAAGGTGAAACATGTTGCAGGCATTGACCATGACTGTGTTTTGTTAGAATCTGTAATTATTATTGTAGATAATGTTCTTTAATGGATATGTGCCTTGTTTCCTTTATTTTCTATTATTTTGCTTTAAACAAAAAAAAAAACGTTTTCTTTTCTTTTGCCAAGACTGGGAAACAACTTTTGATTTATAAATATCTATGTCGTACCACTCCAATAAGATATACACAATTTTAATACTCAGCTCAATAATCTCAGTACCACAGAGAGAGAAGAGAAAAACCAAAACTAATATGAATCTTGTGCAAATACTGTAATCCCATTTTAGAAGAAAAAAGTTCATGATATTCACTGAAGCTGCAATAGGTGTCTTGCTGCTCCAAACTTTTTTAGAATCTTAGACAAAAACAAACCAGATTGCCATAACACTAATATTTTTTGCAATTGCAAGGTTGCATAAATTTTTGACATGGAAAACTAATGATTTTTCCAGTGATAAGTACTACTTAAGCCTTTTTTATGCCTTTATTTTCCAATGTGAAAACAAGTTGGTTTTAATTTTTTATGTTTATTTGAAACCATTATTGTTTTAGTATAGCCAATTTCTGGAAATTGATGACATGGTTACCTTCATTTTGGAAGCATCAACTGGTATTACAAAACATACTCTGAGACTGGTGAGCTTTTGAGGTTTCAAGTATGCTCGTATTGTTTGACTAGGATCGTCTAGATCATCAAAGGTTTCATAATTTTTCATAGTACCATGAAAGTAAAAAGTAAATATTTTTGTTTCATCTTCAATGAAAAATAGCTTTGAATCTTGATAGAAGAGAAAGAAAAAATGAATCTTATCATTTGTCACTTATGTTTGTATTACTATTTACCTTTTCTTTTCTATCTGATGATGACAATTTTGCCAATTTCTTGCTTTATGAACACCATCTTAATGCTAAAGTCAACTGTTAAAAAGGCAGATCACTAAATCTAGTTTGTAAAGCCAACTGACAAGGTGGCACAACTCAAAGGGAGCCATATATTTATGCATAATTTGAAAGTCTTTTTCTTTTTTCTAATTTTATTAATTTATATCAGTATTTTTTTGTACAGCCGCCAGATACTATGTGTAACTGCACTATCATAAGAGATGTAACATATTTCACTTTGTTTTATTTGTATTGGAATGTTCAATCACTGCATGTTTATTTTGATGTAAAGTTGAAAAATCATAATTCGAAAGATGGTTGGTATCACTTCATATATACATATAGGCACATATATATATATATATATATAATTAAAAATATAAATGTAAGAAATATCTTATGATTTTCTTTATGTTCTTGACAACTCTATGTGTATATAAGCTTCTATTCATTACTACCCGCATCCAGTCAACAGTGTGATTTCTCTTTGTGATCTTTTCGTTATTTGGGTTTGCATTAACTGATGGAAGAAAAAACGCAGAGAGTTGTATTCAAATAAGAAAGTAATCACTATTATTATTTTTGTTTTGATTTGTTATTATTTTTACTTGCCTCTTTGAGGAAAAGAAGTGTTTGTTGAGAACACCATGGGACATATTCGGCAATTACATCAGGAGTCTGCACATTGCACTGAATTCGATGGTGTTGCTTTAAAAGGGCAAAATTTGTCCGTTGTCACATACCATTTGTTCATTGTAATTTTGAAAAGTCTCGGCAAAAATGAAAACCTGTCTGATTGTAATAGTATTTCGTTTGGAATATTCTCTACCAGTTGCAGAACCAGGGATGTTGTTTACACATCTTTTGTTCCTGCAGTTTATGCTTACACCCATAAGTTAAGAGAGACAAGAAATATATTTATATGTATTTCATATATTAATCCATCTTATTTCCCTGTTATAGCAGAGATATAGTGGTGTGCATGGATATATATGTGTATATATATTAAATTTTTTGTTTGTTGTAAAGATCAAAAATTTAAATTTGTTTCAGTGTTTATGTGTTTTGTTTTTCTTTTTGTACTAAAAGCTCAAATTTGTTCTCCAAATTTCACTGTTGAAATCATAATGTACTGTTTTAATTCGCTTGACTCACCTATCTTATCATACTGCTGCCTAAAGAGGGAAATCAATTAATTAAAAAAAAAACCCTTGCCAAGTCACCTTTGCAGTTTCAGCTGCTTTATGTGTGGTTTTCTGATAATTTCAAACATAATACAAACATTCTTATTGATATTGAAAACAAATAGTCAAACTTTTTATTTTACATACTCTCTGAGATTAATTTTGAAAAAATGCTGTTTTGTATTTTATAAAAAATACTGTGCTTTCCTGAGTGATTTTTTTTTTTTGTTGTTGCATAAAGGACCTTTAACATAATTTGTAATGTTAAGGCTTATGATGTCCCTTATCTGAAATTTTAGATAACAGAAAGAAAAAAGGTATAAGTTTAATAGTCATGTTTAAAGCATGTAATTATGTAAAGAGGAGCTGTGTATTACCTGTACAGCACTGCTAGTAGAGGAAACTTGTCTTTGTTAAATAGGCATAAGAATATTTTTTTTTCTTTTTTGAAGCAATAGCAGGTGCAAATAATAGTTTCAAAAAGCTCTACCAGCATGATCAAATGTGGCATTTAGTTGTTCATTTAAATGATAGGGTTTTAAAGTAGTACATGAAACAAAACTTCAGCATATTTTACTCTTCACTCAATGGGTAGTTTGTAATAATGTTTGTGTGTTACTCAGATGCACGTGGAAAAATTACTCCTTTTTTGTTCCACCGGTGCTGTACTTGTAAACAATTTTACAACTCAGTATTTTTCTCGATAGGAGATCCCATAAACTCAATTGATTTGGTTTCTGACAAGCAGTGTTCATAATTTTGCAATTTTACGGACGAAAAAAATGATTTGACACTCAATAACTTTTTAATTTACTTAAAAATTATCAATTTTTTACTCATGCAATTTTCCATTATCCTTCTCTCTATTTCCAGTCAGTCTATAGAATATGATTTTCATCTTACTGTTTGATGCCATATGTGAGAAAGCTACAAGGCAGTATATATGTTCATTTGTATAAAGCTTGAGACAGCTCATGCACTTCAGTGAGGGTAGAGTCTGCCATGATCATAACAATAATCAAAAGCTTGGAATGCCTTGATTCAAAGAAATGATGAATTTAAAAAATCCAATGAAGAACATGTAGCAATTTGTTATGAAAATGTGAGAATTTTTTTGCACTTTCTTGTGTGTATTCATTAAACAATAGATTGTGTACATTGGAAATATTTATGATCCTGTAGTTTATGTACAGAGGTTACGTCTTATTCTTATCTATTTTTGTTTGGTGGAAATTCACACAAAGACTTGATATCAGTGTTAAAATGAAATCTTTGTACTCAACAGTAATGTTTGTTTTCTTCTCTCAAACCAAACCCTTGTTGGCTGTTTGCACTGTTGGCACATAATTCTCATTTCTGTTGACAATTTTATGAAGTAGGTCTCACTTTCAGACTCAACAACCCTCTTGTCAAACTGAAACCTTTGCTTTGTGCCTGCTGTCATATCTCTTAAGCTTTCTTACATATTTCTGTTCATTTTTTTGTTAAACCTTTATCTTGTTATTGCTCCCAAACTCGTGTTGCCAATGTTTAACAAGCTTTGCAAATATAAATCTTGCACAAAGGTTCTGCCCCGTGATATAATGCTCACTGACTTGAAATCCAAAAGCTTTAAAGACTGAAGTATTATACAGCTCTGTGCATGTATGTAATCATTTTATGATGCATAAGCTTTTGTGGGTAGCGGTGCTGCATTGTTGCACAGAATTGACATAAATCTTGTGCAGTGAATATATATGGGCTATTGGTTAAACATCACAGTTTTTAAACTTTACTTTCTCAGTGTCAGAAAACTCCTCTATGAACGGATCTGTAACAGAGAGTGTTTATTATCTTGAGTTGATAAAAACACACCTGTTTTGCTCAGAGTTTTTACAATTTGAAGAAATCAGTTTAAAATATTTGCTTTTTGTAATGAACAGTTTTTACAGTTTCCATCCCTCAGGCAGAGATTTTTGTTTTGACAGGTATGCTGAAGTCAAAAGATAGAAGTGAGTATTTTAAAATTAGTTTGAATATCAATGTTAGCTGTGCATTCTTGTGGGAAGATCTCCATTTTAGTATGCTGTGCAGGATTTTTGGTGAGAAAATGGCTGTTGACTGTGAATCTTGCTTGGGTGTAGACTTGCACAAATGCTGCTGTAAATGGAATAGACTTTAATTGGCTGATTCCATTCTATTCAGGATTTGTATGTCATGAGTATGAGGGCTCATTCCAGCTGTGGAGAATGACTGTAGTTTTTGTGGCACATTCAGTGGGTGAATTACAAGTTGTTAATATGAAAAGCCGGTCACATGGTGAGGGGATAATGCTATAAATATATGTGTCAAAGCTGATGAAAATTGTATATGTATTAAAGACGAGACTCCCTTCATTTCGTTCTTATTGGTTAGCCTTTTGTAAAAATCTAAATTCTGCTTTTCAATGACAATGATGAGGTTGACTTTTTGTTACATATATTTGCAGCTCTAGATCTGTTTTTGCTCAGAGTTTATAGGAACCAAGTCCATTCATTTCAGCTAATTTAGATCTGTTCATTAATCCATGGCAAAAGTAAACAAAAGTGGTCTGGTCCATGTGTGTGTGTGAGAAAGAGAGAGATAGACATAGATGCAGAGAGATAGATAGACAGAAGGAATTGCTAAGCAAAAAGGTAGTTCAGATAAATGCTCTGAGATCAGTTCTAATGAGTTGGAAGTTGCATATCACTTTTAATCCCAAAAAAAACGAAAAACCCCTTTGTTTTTCTTATCTCATTTAACAAAAACAAAATGCTTTGATATCTTTGTACAAAATAAGATAAAGGCATTTAAAAAAATGTTCAAAATTCTGTCTTGTCCTCAGACTCTTTAATAAAATTCCTACTGATAGAAAGAGGTAGTGAGAGTGGTGCCTCCCAATATCTATTGACATTCTTTGATAAAAATGGAAAAAATAAGCATAAGTCAAACAATGTCATTCCTTTAAAAATAAAATCTCGTAAAGAGCTCTATGACATTGATAAAGATCAAAAGATCCTTATAGGACATAGAACACAGCAGAAATTTTCATGTCCCGTAAAGCATGTAGAATACTCATTTACATATATCAAGAATCATTAGGCAGAATCTAAGGAAATTTTGGTTTACCACAATTAAGAATCCACCATTACAAACTCACAGAATGCAATCTGGTTTAAAATGTTCCAATTGCAACTTGCAACTCATTTGGATTGATCATGAAACAGGTGAATAACACTTAAAGTGATAGAACAGACTTTGAACAGTTAAAGCACTATTCATATTAATGAAAAATAAAAAGTACCAATATAGCATTTTTTTCCCCCCTATTTTCTAGAGTCAATTTAAAATTTTCATTTTAATCATTATTGGCATTTTTTGTTTTCATTTTCCCAAGACAAAGCCTATCTATGACATATTCATCTTTTGGGCCCAGGAAACTTTAAATTTGATAACGTAACATTTTTAGCCTTCTCTTTGGACCACACATTGTTAATGGGAAGAAAAGAAAATTTCATCACTTCAACTAATTTGCTCATTGCTTTGTGCAGTTTCAGTTCTGAAAGTGATGGTTGAAGAAGTTACCTATTAAGTGAAGATCTTGTTTGTATAAACATTTTTAGAGTGAAAATTGAAAGGTGACTGTTAGTTTGCTATTGATACAGTATGTTAGAACAACATTATTGTTATATTTTATGCTTTGCAACTGTTTCCCATATTGTAAAGCGCTAAAATCACTTGCAGTATTGAATCTGACTCATTTTAACACAACATGCCTACACTTTCTATTTTTATTTATGTATTATGTATAGAATTTTTCCTACTGTCTGCAAATTTGTTATGATGCAAGAGCATAAACATAACTGACCTGAAACCAGTCGTAATTGCTAAATATAACTTTCTCAGGAGTGGAGCAGAGCAAAAAAATTGTATTTGGACAATTCGGGATCAATTTTCATTTGGGATAATCATGGGGGACACACTTTTACTGTATTGCTGAAAATGAAAAGCTGATTTTTCCGACATATAGGCTGTCCACTACTATATGATCTCATTCTTTTGTCCCTTGTTGAGCAAGGCTTGGGGGGGGGGGAATAAAAATCTCTCCATATCTCAGGGCAAGTTTGCTAATTATCGCACCACGAGAGCTCCCCTGTCAGGCAATGGAAATAAAAGTTGACATGAAAAGCAATAGCAAAATACAGGCACTACTCAGTGTTGCCGACCTACAAGATCTGTGACCGGCAAGCTCTAGAAAATAGTATGTGCTCAATTTCACTGACTAGATATGCTTTGCCATGGTAAAAATTACATAGTATCGCAAGCCTTTTCTGAAAACTGTTTATTTCAGCACCTGACTTGTTAGGACTGGTCTCAAAATCAGTTATGCATATTTCTGTATTTAGTTTGTTTTATTGGTATTGTTTCTTTGAAGCTGAGGCGTTTTTATTGCTGTAACAAGAATCAGCTTACACCCGGGAATGCCTCTTCATATTTTCTCTGTGCGCAGGCAATGAATGCAGTAATGCAGTAGACCACAGGTGTGATAGGTGCCTCATTAATCTTCAGAGCCAAGAAAAGCATTGAAAGCTTGGCTCAAATCTGGCATTTTTTATACTTCCGATGGCGGATGTGAACTACGCCTGAGTTGTGCAGGGCTCCCTCTTATTCTTTTCCCTCAATTTTGGTTTTCAGAGCTCACTGTCAATGAATGACGTGCTTTTTTTGAAAAAAATTGCTTGCGCATTGTCATTGAGATTTTAAAAAACCCTCCCTTTTTTTCAGAAATGAACGCCATAGTATGGCTTGCCTAAAAAAAAAAAAAAAAAATTTTACAAACATCATTCTTGTTTTTTAAGTTTCAGTCCAATTCTAATGGCTTAGAGCAAATAAATGAATGTATTTTTTATTAACCCTCTTTACATATAAAGTGGAATTGGTTCTCAGTAATCTAGGTACTTGTTTAATAACTTTGTAGGATTCTTTATTAGGTATATTTAAGTTGATAGCTTGTCATTATTGCCTTCTGAATAAACAAAGAAGTTTGTGAATACGCCACGCAGTGTCTGATCTAATGTTGAACAAGGAAGTATGTTTATGCAAATTAACTCTTAGCAATTTTGACAGTAAATTCTTTATTTTAAGCTAAGGTTTGACAGGCAGGTTTATACATCTGGGTATAAAAAATAACATTGTCCTTCTAAAACTGAAGAAACCAAGGTATATGCAAGTATGTGGGTGTTAGTATGTGTAACGGGGAAGAGAGGGGATATACTTTTTCTCTGTGAAAGTGTGAACTCATAAACTTTACATACATGTTTAGCACATATTACATTATTAATAAAAAAAAATAATGAATATTAACATTTATACTCCATAAAATAGAATACTAGTGGAAGGTTAGGGATACGTTTGCCTTTTTTTGGAGGGTGGGGTGCTATGTTTATGTTTTTTATGACTATTATTTAACCTTTTATGCACCATACAATGATATGCCATAAGTTTCAATGTAAGTTTTCTTTTTATAATGTTACTTACAGGGTGATAGCATTTTTGAGGTCTAATTTTGCCGCCCCTCTCTTTTATGTTATTTTATCATGACGTTGTTGTTCAGAACTCTGCATATTTTAATCTCCCCTGCTAAATTATCTTTATTTTGCTTTTTTTTATATTCTTTGTGTTTCTGCTCAAAAAGACCAACTTACAATTGTGTAAATTTTTGTGGCACATCTGGGCAATTTGTTTGAGTAGTGCACAAACTGTACCCACCCTGATTTAGATGGAGTAGAGGGCAGAGGGGTGACTAAGCCTTTGGTCACATTGGATAAGCATTGTGCAATTGCCTCTTTTAATGTGAGACCAATCTAATCCATATTTCTATGGATCGGGAATAACCAAAGGAGAAGCATTTTGCACATTTGGAACAATTGAATGACCAGGAAACTGTAATGTGGGAGCTTTTAATTGTGAAAACTGGATATAAAGATGTTACTTAGTTCTGCGTCAAGATCTATAAATTAAAAGCTATTGTAATTCATAAACCAATTTCTTTCCTTCAGAAATTTGAATTTTTCACTCCTGAAGAGGAATTAAAGGTATAACTTATTTTATGAATCCTAAAAATAGTTAAAAAAAAACAAAAAAAAACCGTCTTTATTCTTGATATTAATGAGAAATATTTAATGGAAGTGAAGGAAGCATTAACAGCTTCAGGATATTTATAGGTGGTTGTTAAATTCGCAATTGACACTCAAGAACATCATAATGAAGGGTATGGCTTTGACTGGCTGAAAAAAGGGTTTCATTTTGCAGGCTTGGAGCACAGAAGGAGTTGAAAGGCAGTTACACAAAGAAAGAAAAAAAAAATTGAAAAATTGTTTTCCAGATCCCATTTATTAGGTCTAGCCTCAAGTCACATATTCTAGGCTAGAAGTTGAATTGAGTAGATCAACTTTAAAGCAAATTGTAAAAAGATTATTTTTACAACAAATTGTCTTGATGTGTCACATTTATTTTTTTGTCTTTTCTGCATATTCTTACAATTCCCATATGTGACCTGATAAAACAAAATCAGCTGTATGATGGCAATTGACCCATGTCAAGAGCAAAGTAGTTGAAAGTGGCAGGGAATATCAAAAAAAAAAAAAAAAAAGTGGGGGCAGATTTTTAAGGGATAGCTCTCTTATAAGTATGCAAACATTTTTCTTTAACTGCTTTCCAATGCTTTGCTTTATGCTCATTGGGTTATTCTCTAAAAAAAAGGACTCATTCTGTGTACACGTATACTCTGTAATACAAATCACAGCTTCATGCTAGAATATCAACTGTGAAAGCTGTTATGTCACTTGTATAAAACACTTTTCTCTTGTTTCCCCCACTCTGAGTCTAAGGATAAAAAGGCAGTGATGAACAACTTCCTTAAACTTATGAGCTCCTTTTTCTTTTGTCATGGTTATGTTGGCCAAATTGTTAACTATCTGTTTTTTTATTTCAAAACAGAAACAGGTGGCCAAATCTGAAAGAAAAGGTTTTGATTTTAAAAAAATGTGCTTCTGGCTTTTACTGTTTGCCATAATTTTTTTTTTTTTTTTTTGGGGGGGGGCTTTATTTTTTTGCACCCCATCGGGGGGACGGGGACTATATTATTTTACACCATGGAGCATTATCTCCACTACAAAATAACCCACTTTATTAGTATTATGTCAAGTGTCAAAATACCATTTACTTTTGGTAAACAAAGAATTCACCTGAGCTAAATATAGTTATTTTACATATATTGGATTGATTTAGAAAAATTCTGTGCAGGCTTGGGTTTTGAAATCTTCAGCCGTATGATGACTCTCACACTGAGTTAATCCTTAATAATTGTTCAGAGTAACTCATATGACTAGTTTGAAAAAGGAAACAAAAAAATCTTTCCTTGCTAGCAATAGCATGTTTAAAAGAAAGATTTTGAAAAAGTTATCATTGGAGCAAAAGGTGATTATTGTTTATCTTAAATTTTTTTACACTCTTTAACTTTTTATATACATACATTTTCTAGTTTTATATTACAGTGTGTATTTCCTTTTTTTTCTCAATTTCTTTCAGGAAAAGATATAGGGCATTGCATTCAATTCTTATATCATAGATGGTTGTTTTTTTTTTAACTCTGTAAAGCCACTCCTTATAATTTCTTTAGTTTTATCGCTTCCACCCTCACAAAACTGTACATATATAAAAACATATTTATGCAATGCAGTGGAGTTCTCTCTTTTATTGGCATTGTGATCAGCAATGGGAGATAAAGTGAAAAAGAAATGTATATTTTTAAGGTTCTTTTAGTATATATGCTTTCTCGTTTCTTTTTAAATTTCTTTAAAATATTTCCTGCAGAATTCCCTCAAATTGAGTTATGATGTAATAAAAAAAAATATAAAAGTAAATTTTTTTTCTGTAAAAAATGTACCGAGTGTTTTCTAGACTCTGTATTTAGTTCTAAGTTCTCCTGCTCTCTTAACTTGTCTTTGCATTCTGATAAATCAAATGTAATGCTATCTTGGACATAATGTAGCTTCCCTCACAGCTGTACAAATTGAAGACTCCACTGCACATTCTTATTCCTTACTAGTTTTCTTTTGTTTGTTGTATTGAACTATTTCACAATAAACAGACTCCATAATAGTACATCCCACCCTTATTTATAATACCATTAAGTTGTTTGCCTCTAGCTGTGTGCTTGCTAGTTTCTGAAAGTTCATTTAAAGTGATCATGATGAAATGTGCTTTTTTTAATATATTTATGATAAAACAAAATATGTCGCTGCTTGTTTGCTTTTCCCTCCCCACCTTCCTTTTATTTTATATTTTGTTCATTTTTTTGGAACATCTTAGCAAAATAACAGAAAAAAATGCAAATAAAATGTTAAATGTGATTTCTTTCCATTTGTTTGAAGATTATTTTTTTTTGATTGATAAAAGTATATTGGTGTCCTGTTCTTCTCTGTTAACTTTCTGTCCTTGTGAGATCTCGTCATTATGAGATAATAGTTGGATAATAGATGTGACCCACCCATGCAAAGAAGTCATTTGTTCGCAGGGATGTAAGGCAAAATATTCAAGCAAAATCTGAGTTTTAAAAAAAATTGTTTTAAAGATTATTGCAATGAAACCATTTGTAACGCCCAAAAACGTTTATTTTTCTGCTTGGTTTGAAGATCTTTAACAGTGTCTAATTGAATATTTTGCCTTATTTCGTGCAAATCACCCCTGAATGCCTTGTAGTATTACTGACAAATGACTGTTTTTGTGTTGGTTGAGCACAAATATTAACCACAATTGAATGGAGTTTCAGTGATTGTAGGAATTTCAATCTTTATCTTAGCATTAACCTTAAAAAGCAACATAGACAATATGACAATCTTCATCATAACTACTATCGCCACAGTTTCTTCATCATAACTACTATCGCCACAGTTTCTTCATCATAGTCATCATCACTACTATTAAGGTTATCAGAGCATTATTAATATCATCATCAATGCCATCTTCCGTATCACTCTCATTATCGTTACTATATTATCATCAACTTCATTATCATCATCATCATCATTACCCTCATCATCAGTGGCAGCGTCATAATCATGTTCTGACACAACCTTTACCGCCATAACTACCACCACCCTTCCAAACACAGATTAAATCACATCAATCTTTGACAACAGCTTTAAACAAACGATGATAGATTCCTTTCTCAATGCTTAAAGTTTGCCTTTCAAAAAGGAGAGCTTGAAAAATTTGGTTGTCAAAGAGATGAAAATTTATTTGAGAACTTTTAACACTCAAATGGATAACCAAAAATGACTAAAGTAAAATGTTGGCTCCATTTGAAAAACATAAAAATTACTTTTTTTTAACACCAACATAAGATGCTTATCAGTATAGAAAACTCAGCTCAACTGTATAAAAACTGTAAAGTGAGAAAATACAGTAAAACAAAAAAATTAAACGCTTTAAATACATATATACATCTGTATAAACAATCCCTTTCAGTTGAATCTTGCTTACATTCACTTCAGTTAGGATATACCTTTCCTCCCGCTTCCACATTTCTGGTTCTAATTTATAAAATTACCATTGAATTCTGGTTAATTTTAACATATCCAGGATCGTACTGCTTCCCTTTAAAACGAAGCTTCTCTTCAGCTAAATCTTTCTTAAGATAGATATCTTGAACTAGCCCCAAAGGGCTCATCTTAAGCGGGTTTATCGAATATCTCATACCTCAGCTCTAAGTTAAGCAGGCTTACAAAAGGACTCCTAGAATATAATTTCTTTATTTTTAATCTTGGTAATGTACGAGCTGAGAAGCAAGTGGCGAATATATTGTAACTTAAGGGTGTCTGTTTCAACTTCGTACCTGGTTCTTAAAGAGGAAGCAGAAGACGATGAAAGAATTTCAAGTTTTCCGATACTATTAACTAAATTTCCCTCGCCTACATGTGATTGCGTGTTTTCTACATGACTTATCTAGTTCGCCTTGTAGAATCACATTTGTTTTCTTTCTTTTCGAAACTGGGCTGACGTAATGAAACAACTCAGACTTATGCCAAAATGCGATTCTAGAATCATTGCAACTCTGAGCCTAAGAGAACTATCAGAGGATGTTAATATTAAAGAAATGCGCCAAGCCAATTTTCTCTAAACATGCATCAATCGAATGGAGCTTGGTATCCCCCTTTTCCTCTTTAGGTGCCCTCTCTGTAACAGACCTTGGCGATCATGTCCCTCGACTCAAACCGTATAAAGTTGTGTGTTGTTGATGAATTAGCCTAAGACTTTCAATAAAAGTTATTCTCTGCCTACCTCTCGAGTCCGCCCTGAGATCTGCAGGGATCCTTCTGTCGCAGGTTCGAGCCCCACCACCGGCGTCCTGGCCTGACAGAGGGCCTGAAAGCCTGAGATCACCTTGCTGTGGACTGGCTATATACAAAAACCAAACCAAACTTGTCTACCTCTAATGCGTTTACTTCAATCTTCCCAATGATTGCTAAGTAATCTAAACCCTTGTGTCGGCAAATGAGTCCTGAAAGGTTTAGTTAAATTGCCCCAGTCTTGTTTTTCAATTAATGATCACTTAAGGAATCATAGAGAGAAGAAATCATTACATTTTCTATGATAATTTTGAAAATTCCAAAATGAGTTTTGCCATTACGTTAGTCCAATGACGTCTTTTCCTAAAACGTCCAGGCTTTGTGGCTTTTCGTGTTTGAATGATGTTAAAACATTAATCAATCAGTACAAACGAAACTCTTATCTAACTGTTCGGGTGGAAAAGCTGATGCCTATTCTTCCTGTCTTCCTCACGTTTATAAAAAAAAGAACCATTGGTAATCGAAAAAAGAAGAAAGAGTAGTACACATTGTTCAGGGCAAAATTGGATTTAACAACGACCCTAAGGTAACTCTTCACTGGATCAATATGACCGGTATCTTAAAAGACC
>BLXT01003184.1:232963-243303 GCA_019648995.1 Plakobranchus ocellatus
AATTTTACCTAGCTGCTTGCAAGGATGACACTACTCATGATACATTATTGATGATGATCTCATGGAAACATTTCTTTTCAAACTAACTACTGACATCATCATCAGCTGTGTGTTATTGAAACAGCTTTTAAAAAAAAAAATGCTACTCACGATATAATCTTCATCTCAGAGAAACACCGTTTTTCAAAATCATGAAAATATCATGAGAGAATTCCCAATATTATCATTTTTTTAAAAGCAGCAAAGAAATTTCATATAGCTAGGTTAAATTTATGAAAGGAAACAAAGCCAAGTTATATTATCCTTACAAAGTGATGTAAACTGGGAAAGGTAGGAAAGAAATAGGATGAAGAGGAATGAGATGATATGCGAGAGCAAATGGATGTTTGTGTTAATCATGCCCAAGCAAAATGCGGTGCATCATGATTTTAATATGTTGGAAAAAGATAATCACAAAATGATGATGCTTTTGCGCAGCACTGACCTGCGCCCACCATTAACTTGCATCCAAGTTTCTCCAATGTGATCATCCACGTTGTCACCACTCGAGCTATTTGAGATTCATCTTCAGGCTCAATCCAAAGTGTGTCCGATTTTCTAAATAAGATACAACACCCACACAGAGGCAAAATACATTAACCTATATTTTTCTTTTCAGAATACAGATGTTGTGTTGCTATGAAATGAGTGCGATGTAACTGAAAGGTGGGCATAGAGGTATTGATAAGACCTTTTGCTTAACTCACTGACTACCAGACTTTTTTGTTCCCTAATAATGTCTTTGTGTACCAGACATTTCGGCGGTATTTTCAAAAAATCACTGAGCATTTATTAGTAAAGATATGCCTATGAAATTTGTACCATACTTTTTCAAGATAATAAATTTTACTTTACAAAAAACAATTTTGAGTCTATGTCATTTGGTTGATTTTTTAGATCTAGATATCGATTTGGATCTAGCTCCAACTTGAGATTTGGATTTAGGTCTAGACTTATCCATGGTGAGGCTCGATTTGCCCCTACCTTTGGGGAGAGTACACTTGGCCTTTTTACGCTTTGAGGGCTCATAATGTGGATCTTATACATTCCCATGATGCTGTCAATATCTAAACTTTCATCAAAGTCTAAATCTACGAGACTCCATCTAGAAATCAGGCGGAAAATGGTAGCTGCTAGAGGTGTCGTAAAATTGCTCTCCCGCTCATACTAATCGTGGGAAAAAAACTTCACTATATCATTGGAAAGCTAAATGGCTGAGCTAATGGATGCGGTAACTCGGTAACTTATACCGCAACTGAAGCGATATTTAAATCGGAAAACATTCGGAAATTGGAACCCGCAGGAGTTGCAGGATTGGTATTTTGTCCTCCACAAAATTTTCCCGCAAATGTTGCGGGTAAAGTAGCCAGTGAGTTAAATGTTAAATGTTGCTATCTTTGTCCTAACAAAGAAGACTAATTTGGATCTCAAAGTATCCAGAAAGTTGAAACAATATTGCCATCCTTGCTTTTTTTTTTTTTTTAAATCCACAAAGTCATCTCTTGAGGTGTCACTGCACAAACTGTGTGCATGGGTAGGTCTGAAAATTTTTCCAGAATATCTTGTACTTAACATGTATACGAGTGAAATTTTGTTAGCTTGAAGCTTGGTTTTTAATTTGCCAGTATTCTTGCATTTTTTAAAGCGAATAAAGCAAGGCAGTAAGCTTAGTGCATCCAGGGGGAAATTCCAGCCATGACATCTTTTTTTTCAATGACCCTAACTTGGTTTGTCACATGGTTTCGCCGTAATGGGGCACACATGTAAACAAAGTCAAATTTCCATTAGATCTAGCCTTAAAATCTGTACAGAGTTTAGAGACTTAGAATTTCATAATAAAGCCACATTAAACATTTCAAAGCTGCAGAAAGGCTTTTAAAGTTAGTGTTTTGGATTTTTTCCCCCTGAAGTTCCACATGGGAGAATGGATTTCAAATTTAAAAAGACACAAGAACTGAAAGTAAGCACCCAAAAGCCACCTGGTGAGCTCAGATAGAAGCAAAGCAACCATTCTTTTCACACAGAATCAGACGAAATTTATATCAGATTAAAAATTATCAAAAGCTCCTTTCAATAGAGATTTCAGTTTACTTTTACATCATGTAGGAGAAAAATGGGAATTCAAAATGTGTCAGCTGCAAAAAAAGTGCTGTTACTGATAACATAAAATACATGTTCCTGGCTCCTAGATACTCATTTGCATAAATGAATGCCGGTTAATCTCAAATATTTTAGGTCTCTATTTGACAACAAAAGTGAAAAAAAAGGCTAAATTTGAGCAATTTTATCAAAATACGGACAATTAAAATTAGCTGGTTCGAAAAAGTATTCAACTTTCTTTTCAATATTCAAAAAATTGTTTATGAGATCATCATGGGTGTAAATTTAACCAACGACAGAAAACAACAACCCTGCCCTTTCCTGTCTATTTCAGTCTTGCCCTGAACCTGTACAATCTATGCAAAGGCGAATCAAGCCGATGTCCAATTTGACTAGGCGATGCAGCCTTTTGCCCACTCACTACTAGTAATGGACACATTGATGAGCAAACCTTCACTCATAAATCAGTTTATGCTTTGAGAATTATTTGTATGTTACACACAGCGTCACATTTTGCCCATTATCTTGCAACTTAGTTGTGAGCTGTGAGCCGGGCTCATAAAAAGGTCCACAGGACTTAGGAGAGTTAAGCTTAGTAAAAGCAGGTCACACCTGCTGCCGTCAATCAAGCACCTGTAAAGGGATCCCGCTGCACCGTGTATACAGGCGCGTGTTAGCGCTGAAACTAACAATAAAATTGAAAATCTGCTTTCTTTACATCAATTTATTGCTAAAACTACTCAGAGTACAAACATACTTCTTCCACTCATTTTTATCTTCTGAATTTGATCTTTACGACGGAATATAATTGGTGTTTCGGTAAAAAATTGTGTAAGTCTCATTTACAAGTTAAAGTAACCTATAAATAATTATGATTTTGCACTTTACATTCACACAGTTCTTATTTAAATGTCTTTTTAAAAAAATCGATACTTGCAATGTTAAAAACGTTTTTTCTGTTTGAATGTATAGATATTTGTGCTCTATTAGAAGTAAGTTTCATCGCGTTAAGAAAAAGTTAATTGTGTGAAATTGCTGTTTATATTTTACTTCTTTTGCTTGATTTAGGATAACTCAATATGGAGCATTCCTTTGAGAGTCAAATACGTTGTGTGCAAGGACTATGTCGAATTTGTAATAATATTTGTATTACCAAAAAAAACAAAAAACCCCAAAAAAGACAAACAAACAAACAAACAAAAAAAAACAACATACTGCACAAATATGCTTAACTGTCTGGAGAAATGTTACAGACTTACAGACTAAATGTTAATGAAGACAATGAGGATACATATTCAAAGTTTATGTGTGTAAGGTGTTTTAGTTTGATTAACTCTATGCCCAGCGTGACTACCACATACAGAGCAAAACAACATTTTCTTAAAACAAGGATATGTGGTGCGCTTACAAACCAACAATTCGAGAACTTGTATATTATGCATCCATCTTAACAGCTTAATGTATGGTTGTGTGGAAAGGAACGCGATTATGCCTGGGGTTACTACACCTTCACACCCAGCAAGTGCGACAGACCTCACCACAGAAATAAGCAGCCCACATTTTGATAACGAAGACAACTCCTCTCAAGATGAAAAAAAAACCTAGTTTTACAATCGCACATACTTTAGAAACAACTGAAACTCACAGCACAGACACATGCAACACAGACTTGAGGAACATTGACTCATCTCACTCTGATAGGACAAACACAACATACACAGCTTTACATCAGATTGACAATGCCGCAGATAAAAATTTTAGTACAAACATCACATGCACAGCAAGTCAAGTTCATGATTCTATCTGTAACCCACTCGTCTCCCCCGATGACAAAATCAACATTTATTAAGTTGACACTAACACAGACACATGACAGTTCAGCATCTCCAATGATAAGAAATGATGCAACATTCAGTCAATCACTAGGTCTTTCCAAGAATACACCTCTAGCACACAAGAGAAACGCCTTGCCACACGTTCAATTAGAAGAAAACTGAATTCTGACCCTAAAAAACAGAACATCTTTTGCAAGACACTAAGACAGCCAAAATCACTTACGAGAGTTATCAAACCTAGAAAGGACACAGAAGTTGTCAAAACACCAACAAAAGAAAAAGAGCTAAAATTTTACAGAATATTAGGACCTTCACATAATTCAGTAGACATACAGCTTGAAAAGAACTAAAAACAATACCAAAGCAACTAAGTTTTATTGTATTTATTACCAGCATTATGAAAGCTACAAACTTGTTATTGTAACGTCATAAACGGACAATTGCAAAGTAAAAAAAAAGCGGATGGGAAGATTAAGCTACTACATAAATAGTTTTGTTATTAACGCTGCCCAATTTGGTGAGTTAAAAGAAATACTTCTTGCCATTCCTCCATTAAAATTTGAAAAAAATTGTGCGCGTCAATTTTAATTTTTGACTTTGTAAAATATGTCGGCCAGTGTATATTATTACTTATAACTTCCATGATTTTCTTCTACAGTAAAAAAATAACTACTTGAACTATTAATTTCATTCTTGCTTGAACAATCCAACTGTCTTATCTGTTTCATTTTAGCTTCGAATAAGTACAAATTATTTTTCATATTTTTGTTTTGTGATGAAAAGAAAATAACAGGAAACCCGAAAAGACACTCAAGCTAACAGTCGAACATGCTACCTGCGCTAAGGTCGGGCTGACCTTATGCTGACCTCGGTCAGACGGTGCCGGCCTTAGAAACCTAAAAAGCTAGCTATAGACATGCTGTGTACAGCAAGACTAATATTGGGATAATTCGGGGACAGGCCCACTATTTCTAGATCTACCTTCACATGCTAGATCTACCGACGAAATAAAGCGGCAGTATGCCAAATTACTTTGTAAAATAATAATTATGCACGAGATGTAAACATTTTCATGCCCACCACCACTTCATTCCGTTGATCTAGAAGTCGGTGGGCCTGTTCCCGGATTATCCCCACTTATTTTGGGTCTAAATGTAACGCAAATACACTGAGGAAACCATTGGATCTATGCCCAATGTTAACATTTAAGCTCCATTTCCGCGTTCATGCAATTGTGTCACAATCCAAGGTTGTGACTGAGTAAATATTTCCAAAAGCCTATGAGTTTTCCCCCTTGAGTGAAATTGGCTTATTAATGGTAAGAAAAGAACTCACAGCGTAGAATGCCCAGAATAGCAATTATCTGGGAAGTAGAGAATCTTCTCTATGTTGGTCTTGTCTTGTTGTGTGGACATTACATTATGTAAAGGGGCCTGGGCATTGCTAAGAACATAGTACAGAGTGCGATTGATTCTGTCTCCATTGATTGCCCCTGATGCTTTAGAGTGGCTTATGGAAAAGCCACTGTACCACAACTGTTGAAAATAGAAAAAAGACATCCACATTTTTACAACAGCTTTGTTTATGAAAATGAAAGTGATTTATATTTGAAAGCTTTGCAGGCATTTATTTGTACACTAAAAGATGTGCATGTAAATGATATGCACATCTGTCAGAAAAGAATTTTAAACAAGGCAATAACTTTTTGTAAAGGTGTTAAGGGTTTTCATTCAGAAACTATTTGTGATACAATAACTGCCTTTTTTTTTATCGCAGCTCTCAGCCTCTTCTTCCACGTAATTTCCTAAACTGAAATTTCTAACAGGCAAATAATATGTTTGAAGGATTTACTTCCCAGCTGCCTCCATAATTACACAAAGAAATGTAATCATTATGATTCAACAGCCTACCTTTCCCCACACATGAGTGTGCTCTTGTCGCAAAAGTTTCTCATTGATTCCCAAGCCTTTTTCAAGCTCCTTTAGTAAAAGAAAGAGAAAAACAGAATATATCAAAATCATTGCTGTTTACATCCTCAAGATCTGGGTTTTTAAACCTTTATGCAAGGTGAAAGTTCGGAATATCAATTTCACATTTGGATGTTTCACTTCTCTGAATGCTGCTAAAACAGTAGGTGTACTCTTACAATACTTTTGCTTCAAATGTAAGTATTTGAAAACAACAGGACTTCACAATTCTAAAAATCCCTGTCTTTTCTCCTCCTTTTATATTTTCATATAAAAGTATCATCATTTTATTATCTCCTCTATTGTGGAACATACATTTTTAACTTAGATTTGAGCCAAGTGCAAAATGCTCCTAACCTTTTTTTTTTAATTTTTTTTTCTTTTAATCTTGGAAAAAAAGCTTATTTTTGTCTCCATTCAATGACGTAAACTTTATTGATATAGCTTGTTTGGAATCATGGTCTATGAGATATGCTTACAATGGTTTTACAACAGATTTTTCAAGTGTCTCCCAAGCAAGTTTTACAAATTGCTTTTTTCATGAAAGTGCAAAACAATGTATCTATAGGGTTGACCCACACTGGAATCAACGTAACTTGTAATGGCTAACTTGAAGGATTGGTGACGTAGTTACTGTGCTCTACCCACTGACAAGTAAGCCTGATAATTTGCACGGCAATGATCGGTAGAATTATGCATGGTCACGTAATGGCAGCCCCCTTTCCCTTATCCAACAGAATACTGACGTAAGACCAGGCTGTAATAGATGAAGGATAGCTCCTATGCTTTGACAAGATGAAAGTCGCAGCCAACTTGATGTGCTCTCGTATTTTAAAGTGCTATTTAAAACTTGAACAAGACTGAACACCAAAAAAAAACATCCAACGTTTTATAGTCACTATCTGCACTGTTCTAGAACCATAAGGGGATGCCCATAGCATTCCTTTAAAAATAAAAACAAGACAAAAAAATTACATCTGTCGGTCGATAGGATGCCTGCAGTTGCGTTGGACAGGAGAAATATCAAAACAAGAATGCAAGGAGGTCAAGAGAAAGTGATCTTCAGTGCAGGTTTGACTGTATTATATAATGTTATCATCTTTATCTATTTTCAGTCTCTTTATCATCTTTATCTATTTTCAGTCTCTTCATAGGATAAATGAAAAGTAGCATTCTTAAGTCATTAAGAATGTTTTAAGATGTTTTTTAACAAGATTTGCTTCACCAAGTCTTATCTTATTCATCAGATATAAAAGGTTGATAAAAATATTATATCTGTACAAAATATAATTATCATTTTACCCCTTTAGCTTGTTGAATGCAATCAGGCAAATATTTAGGTGCTTCCTCTGCAAGCATAGGCTGCGTGTAGTGAACTGCAGTTAGCAGGTGGAACTTTTTAATACTGGCAATCAAAACACACAAATAATTATGAAAAGAATTATGAATAATTACAAATGGGATTATCACTGAAATTGTCTAAAGTCTATATTTTAAAATCATAAACTAAAGCATAGGAAAACTTATCTAAAAGCCCAAATATTTTTGTAAAGATGAAATAATACAAAGAAATTTTTAGTCAGTAAAAAATGTAGTCTTATAATACCCAGAAACTGAAAACTTGCTAGGAAATATATTTAAATATAAACACCTGAGTCAATTGGAGTGTGGGGAGGATAAGTTTTATATAAAACTTAGGGGAAGTAAAACAAAGTTAGAAGTTGAGGCGGGAGGGAGGGGATTGGATTTGGTTTTTGAGTCTAGCAGTACACAAGAAGGCAATCTCAGGCTTTCAGGCCTTCCATCAGGCAGAGGGCAGGGATTCAAGCCCACAACTCCCTCACACATCAAACAGTCATAAGAGGTCTTTGCAAAAATTTACAATATAATAAGGCTTACCTGTTGGCTTCTACTCTCTCTGTTGTGGACTCAATGCTCACTGAGGCTATAGCAATAGCAATCACTTTGTCTGATTTGAGAAGAGGAACCGTGCTGGAATATATCTTGTACTTTACCGTCTCAGCCCCATTTATAGTAAAACTTGAAAGGAAATAAAATACATTACTACGTTATACAATGAAGACAAAGAGGGCTGGAAAAAGGGGTGAGAGGAGACTTTAAGAAGTAGAAAGCATTGGGCAAAATTATTCTTTCAGTGCCAGATCTGAAGCAGATACATATATGCCATCATTTTTGTACTCATTTCACATTTCTGAGGCTCTTAAAAAAATTCAAATTATCCAGGTATTTTAACCTAGCCTATCCATTTAGACTTTCTCAAAAACATATTCTTTCCTGGCCCTGTATTTATTTCAGTAAGAGTGTTCAAGTCTTACACACACCAATTTTAGTGTCCACTGCATTGGTTCTTTTCAATGCTTTTAGAGGTCATATTCCAAACTTAGCTCATTTGGCTCTACAGATTCTTGAGGCACTGATGGCAAAGTGGTTAACAAACTCAATTCTAAAATCTGCAGACACATGCCCTCAATGCCTGGCCTAACGAGAGCCAAAAGGCTGGCAATTATCTTGAAATGGACAGCTTAAATGACACAAACAAATCCATAAAATTCCCAATGGCATGCTTAAAATTCACAAAACTGCTGCCTCTTGCTTGCTTTCATTATCTTAATTAATTCTCCAAAATGCTCAGGAATTAAAAAAAAAAAAAAAAAAAAAGGAAAACGTAAACCAAAAATATCGTTTTAAAGCATTCACCTTTTAAAGCAACAAGATTTTTTTTTCAGGATCAGGCTCATTTAAACAAGTGACCTTCATATTTTAGCTCTATTTAATGTTTTTAAGAATCAAATTAAAATATTCAAACTCTGGGCCTATTCAGTCTTTCCATATAAAAAAGGGCAGTAAAACAGTAAAGTTAAAAACAAGCCAAAGACGTTTGGATAAAAATTCATGAAACAATTGAGAAAACAAATTATGTCAGTCCTGATTAGTGGATTGGTTTTTGGTTTTTGTATATAGCCAGTCCACAACAAGGTGATCTCAGACTTTTAAGCCCTCCGTCAGGCCAGGGCACTAGTGGCAGGGCTCAACCCCGCGACAGGAGGGTCCTTGCAGATCTAGGGGCAGACTCGCTAGCCACTGTGCCTCTGATGCCCCCTGATAAATGGGATGTACCAGATAGCATTTTTTATGAAAAGATTTTTTTTTAATGCATTGTTTCCTTTAAATTTTTTTTTTCACTGAGACTTTCAATTAAAATGGCATAGAATTGAAATCTGCATCCAGTTTTCATCATTCAAAGCACAAACACAAAATGCAGTTTCTAATGTCCAAATAGACTGGTCTTGAGATACAACAGTTCCATTACCTAGCATCTGCAATCTCAACATGTTCCCATCCAGAATCCCTAATCTGATCCATTTCTACAACGATCGGAAGTGTCTGCAAAAGAAAAAGCAAAGAAGTTGACACAATATACAGACCAATATTTTTTGAGAGCCGATGGGTTGAAGCTAAATACAAATTAATACACTGATTTTGATAATTTGCAAAGGACTTTGCATCAGACTCACCTAAAGCAACAATATCTACTCTAAGGAGATAACAATCTTTTTTTGCTTTGCAGAAAAAAAGTGATAGTGCTTGCATTCCGAGGGATAAATAAAATACGTATAAAAAATTCTAGGAATCTTAGAGGACTAACAAATAAAAACAACATAATTCAAATTTTAAAGAAAACATGTTAATAAACTAAAGCCTGAGGATACTGATTTATATTTGCAGCATTCAACAGACAAATTAGAAATGCCCATCTTCAATAATTGTAGCATTACTCATATCAAATCTTCAGCAGCATAACATTAGCAAAGAGCACTCACAGAAGGATTCTGAATCCGTATATCCTGGACTAGCAAAGCAGGTCGGGAACGATGAGCATAAAGTTGTGAGCCCACATTGATGCAGCCTGAACTCTAAAAAGCAAACCAGATGGAATATTTTTTAATGTGACATGCTGAGAAGGCAGTATTTATTGAAATATAATATATAATTATTTCAGTATTTGAACACTGCTTACAGAATTGCTTTAAAATTAGTCAAGCCACACAGGTGATTCCAAAAAAAATTAAAAGACTTACATCTTTAATAAAATTCCTTCCAAAATAATATAATTCAAAGATCTTAAATTTAAGGATGGTCAAAAATATGTAAATTTTAGCTTTAAAGCCGATTATTTTTTCTCATATTTGTTTAGGTTCTTTTATTTGAAAAAAAAAGTTTTTCTTTTTTTTTAAATTTGAAATATTGCTTACACTAGACAGAACTTGCATTTTGTAGGCTAATCCAGACTTCACATCCAAAACAGTAGACTCTGTAGAGAAAGAGGGAAAAAATGTATGGTCTAACTTTTATAACTGTATGTATAACTAATTAAATG
>BLXT01003184.1:252785-267907 GCA_019648995.1 Plakobranchus ocellatus
CCCCCCCCCCCCCCCCCAAAAAAAAAGGGGGGGGGGGGGGGGTGAGGAAGGGTCGTTTGCATACCTGAGATAGCAATTTCTTCACCTTGTACCTAAGGTTCAATGTACCATTTTCTGTTTCGCGCCTTAATAACGAAAGATGCTCCTCAACCTCAGCCGCTAAAGATAGTCACCCATCCTCGGCTTCCGGTTTCAAAATAATTTACCAAGCTTATAAACATCAGCAGTTAATAAAATGCTCTTATGGGGAGGCGACATGTTGCCTTGCTGCAAATTTCACAACTGTGTTGTAAACTGAATGGGAAGGAAGCATTATGCCACGTGAAATTGCATGACTTATCATCACACTTTAAGACCATGATCAAACCATTGACGAAGATTTCTTTTTGATCTTTCGGTGAGCAGCGATATCTGCCAAATATGCCTTAGACGCAATGGGTGGATGCTATAAACATGGCTCATGACATTGCTATCCTTGGTACTTCACAGCACGATCGTGACAAAAATATGAACGAGCTACTGACGATATGAAAAGAGAAAAAGCATCTAAAGCAATGACATGTCTTAAGAAGATAGAAATAGACTTTACGACCGCATTATTTACTCTCATGGCTTTAAATCTGACCCAAAGAAAGTACATGTACCAGCCATCGTCGAGATGCCAGTGCCCAAAGGTATTGCTCGAGTGAGAAGATTTCGCAATATCATACAAGATTTTGTTCGATTTACCCCTTAACTATTCACACCAGTCGAGCCACCAAGAACATTGATTAGGAAAAATCCAAGCTTATATGGACAAGAGAATATCGATTAAAAAAAATTCCGCGTCGAAACAGAAAGTCAGAGAAACCACCGTTTTCGACTACTGCAATACCAGCAAGCCTCTATCATTGCAAGTAGGTAGCAGAATTGATGCAATATGTGGCATTCTACTTCAAGAAGAGAAAAGATTTAGTTTAGCCCCCTCAAATATGAATGCTTGACAAGATTACTCGGAAGCCTATGCTGAAACCTTACCGTGACATTCAAATATATAAGATAACCAACTCTTACTGGAAGGCGAAGGTGCAAGGGGAAAAAAAAGAAAAGTGTGAGTGTGTAGGAGGGAGAGTATGATCTCTATGGCAACAAGAAAGGAAATCAAAGAGAGACTTCCTTGTGTTCTCTTGGTCATGATTCGATGATAAGAAGGGCTGGAGAGATAGTTTACTGGCCTGGAACAAACAAAGTTCCAATGGAACTGACTGAGGCTTGTGTCGCTTGTAAAATGCACAAGTCACTCAATCAGAGGATCTACCTCTACCACTTGAAGAGGGTTAAGCATCATATGCATAACAAAAAGTCGGATTCATCTGTTTAAATGTTCAGACCGTTACAACCTCATCTGCGTCAATAGTTGAAAAAAAAAAAACCAACCCAACATGAAATTAGTAACAAACACAGACAATAACAAAGCTCAAGCTGCAGCCTGTCGGATAGGGCATTCCTAATGAAATAATTCCACCAGCGGCTCGCAATTGATATTGTTGAAGTTCAATCAGTTCACTAAACAGTGAAACATAACCTCAAACCGTTGTCACATGGGAGCTATCAATTCAACATTAACTCCGAATTAGCCGCCATGCCATCAAGCGTCTTATGAGGCGAGCCTGAGACGCAAACACCAATCTCTATAAAGGTCTGCTCGAGATAAGATACATTTTTAGGGTGCGTCCAGGGTGCAGCAAGCATTTCGCCTCAAATTAACCAGCTGCAAGCGGCTAATTGCCTGCAAAGCCATAAACTCGGGTCTAGTCTGACAGGTAGCCTAAATGAAATCTGCCTTTTAGTCATTCTCCAAGTATAAGAAAGCATGAGCGTGAGAGCACACTGGAGGCAGCTGTTCGCGTGTCCAACTATACATGTTTAGAAACACGTTAGTTTCTTTGGTGCTAATGCCGGTTGCGACTCTCGTCTAGTCTAAGCGTCGCACCTATCTTTTGTGTATAACAGCTTGGCCTTACGTCAGTGGCTCTGTTGGATAAGGTAAAAGGGGTGCCACACATAATTCTTCTGAGCGTTGCCACGCGAACCACGAGGTCAGTCTCTTTACACAAATTATCAGGCTTGCTGGCAGTTGGGTAAAGTATTGTAACTGCGACACACAATCCGTGACGTCCGTTATTACAAGTCGCGGCGCCTTCACTGCGGATTTTCTCTCAGTAGTCAGTGCCAGTGCTTTAGCTGCAAACAACTAGAGCTTCGACATCCTTCTTTGACGGCGAATTCTCCTTAGTGTATCTTTCCTTACTGTTAAGGTGTTTCAGAAAGAAGACTGGAATAGATCTGAGGAACGAAAAATGAAGGCGAATCGCTGTGTGAATAACAAGAAGTACCCCCGCGATGTTTCATGAAAACACAAGAAAAATGTTGAATTTCGGATAAGGAAAAACTGTTGTTATTTCCACAACCCAATCTAGCGGAGTGCCTCTTTAATTTACACACCAAATTCCTCTTTTTCTGTTTTTATCGAGATCGAAGCACATAATGAACACACAATTTAAAACACCCTCGTTGAAGATGATGAGGGCACACTCCTGCGACATCACTGCAGGAGGTTTTGTCTAGTATTAGGCTTTTTAATTAGAAGGCTATGTATACGGACACCATAGACTCAAGCTGTCAATATGCAAACATCGGCACACCAACCAAGGTTCGTCTCTTCGGTTTCGTTTCGGAAGAGAGACGAAGCTGGGACACAACAATTTTCTAACTCTCTCCCCATATGTTTTGGTGACATTAGCGCCCGGGCGGACATGAAATCGCCAGTGCGAGGTGCCACATTATCGTCTTCCAACAGGCCCGCCGCTTCTACTCTTGGTTGTCAAAATATAGGCACCAGGAATGTGGTAAGAACCAAAAGCACAGACGGTGAACTGGATGAAGCTGAAGAATTTTGTGATAAAAAAGAATCAACAACCTTTTAGTTTAAGTATTATTATTATTGTCTGGCAGTGGAGAATACATTCGTCACAAGTTCTAGGACAAAACCAGTTTTGTTTTATTTTTGGTTTGCTTTTATCTAGTGAGAAAAAAAAATTGGTATAATGTTTTCGCTAAATGCATATAAGAAGTAGTGACATTAGATAAAGTCAAAACACAGTAATTTAATTATAAGGCATCTTAATGCATCATTGTGTATTCAAGAGCAAATTTTTCTAAGAAAGAGGAAAGGGTGTACTGGTCCATTTTTCCGTTTTGAAAATACCAAGATAAATTTTTAAGTTAGGTGGACTACAAATAGGAGGAATTCTTTCTTTGAGATCACTGCGTGCATGTCCGCTATGATGATTTATTTTACATCTTACATAAAAAATGAGTAAGGTCTCAAATTTCTCAGACGAAAAGGAGACCAACAGAGCAATGAGTATATTATTTTCATCTTTGAGCTTTGACTGATGTTCATGTTATTATATAAAACTATGCTCAAACTTCAGAACTATAGCTCTCATAAACCGTGCGTGCAAAATCTTGTTGATAATCATTATGAATAAGGACTTCAAAGAAAAATAGACAGGGAAATTAGCCAAATTCAAGCCGCTTTCAGAAAGAACAAATGAACCCAAGACCAAATTTTCAGTCTGCGAATGGTCATGGAAAAGTTCAGAGAAACAAACCAAGAGCTTCACCTCGGATTTATTGACTATACCGAGGCCTTTGATTACCAAAACTGATAGAAATCCTGAAAATTTTTAACAGCCACTACAAAATCGTCAACTTATTACTAAATCTGTATAAAAAACAAGAAACAGCTGTGAGATTGACAAAATAAGGGTATGGCAGGGTTGCATTCTTTCACCTGCTCTTTTTAGTTTTATACCAAATCCATTAAGAGAAGTGGAAGCGGAACATCCCGACAATAAATATGCCTATATATTATGTCTATAACATCTCGGACATCTGAAGTACTTAATAATCTAATGCAATCTGTAAAAAACCATGGCCAATAAAAACACTGCTTCTCAACGCCAAGAAAACAAAAGTGATGGACACAGACAAAAGCGCCTCATCATAAACGGTGAAAAATTAAAGAATGTCAATGAGCTTATTTATCTTGGAGCAAATGTTGAAGCGAATGGTAAAAATATCTGGGACTTCAAAACTAAAGTAAATGATGTCTCTATGGACAAGCCAATCAGTATAAATAAAATTGAAGAAATTAAAACAACATATTTCCTATAGCAATTTATGATTGCGAGGCTGGACTTTTGGTAAAACAGATGAAAAGAAAACAGCCTTTGAAATGAAAAGTTATCGAAAAATATTAGTAATACCATATCCTGCAAAAAGAACCAACAAAACCGTTTTAGATACCTTGATACCTATTCCTGACCATCATTAAAAAAGCAAAAATGAAATATTTTGGGCTTGTAACGATATCGAAAAAACTTGTATGAAGGGTGTTATTGAGGACAGAAGAAGACGCGGCAGATCAAGGAAACCATCAACCCAAGATATCTGGGCTAGTTGAAAGTGTCGACACGACAGGTGGGTTTACTGATACTGAGGGCAACACTTTACGTGTCCAATTATACGTCTTTGGAAATACTAAAGTTTATTTATTTATTTTTTTTTTTGTAGAGTGTAAAGGCTGCGACGCACAGTCCTTCACGTCAGCTATTGCAAGTCGCGTCGCTTCCAGTAATTGTAAAGCCTTATGGCGCAGGACAGGGTCGTTGTCTGTGGTCCATGGTTTGGGGGGATCGGGGGATCGGGGGAGGAGGGGGGGGGGGGGNNAGGATTCGCCACAATATATTTACTATACATACGCACACATATAAACAGCAAAAAGCGCAATAATTCTTAATAAGGTGCATACCTTTCTACGCATCTAGAAAAATCAAATAGACCAAAATTCTGATACATTTTATAGTTTTACAACTTGACATACACTATAAACTTTGTGATTACTCTTTCTGGGGGAGGGAGTACAGGATTTTTGGTTTTTCTAGGTAGCCTAGGCCAAAGAGGAGTAGAAAATAGGCCTAGGCCGAGGACTGAGAAAACACTTCTTTGGCTTAGGCTAAGACTGACTAGGTCTACTAATAAAGCATCCAACCCACCCTTTCCTACACTATTTTGCTTAGATTGACGCAATTTCCGGCTAGTTGTGCGCATTTTTTCTGCGCAACTTCTACTACAGGAAAAATCAACATTAGATCGAGAGATTTACATCGTCTGCTCCTAGATCTATGACTGTTACGCTGTATCCCTTACTTTATATATTCTTTCACGGATTCCAGGTATAAGGTTTAAAAAAAAGTTTTTACCTCATTGCCTTTGCAATGCATGACACTAAAGTAAAACCTGTTTTTGGTTGAGGAATTTCCACGGTGTCATAGTCAAAATATTCTTGAATTTCTTTCATTTTCAATAAGTTGAGAGATTGGCTGAGAGTGATAAAATAAGGACCCATGAGATGATCACAAATTTGTACTCGCCAGGATTGGAGTCTTTAGACTAGAATCTAGTATGGATCTATCTGTATCTAGCTCAAGATATCTAGACTAGATTTTCTATGAATCTATCCCAGACGCCTATTCTAGTATTAGATTAGACCTTTTCATGATCTATCTAATCTAGAATCTAATTTAGATTAGATCTAATCTAAAATAGATCTAGATTCTAGATTTAGATCTAGATCTAGATCTAGACTAGATTTTCATGAAAGCCAAAGCATGCATGCAAGGATGATCCCTCCACCTATTATTGTTTGCCAATTAAATATTAAGGCGGAAAAAAGTATTTGTACAGTCATCTAGATCTAGAATCTAGATCTAGATCTAGAGATCAATTTTGAAACGAATTGGACCAGGTTGTTTCAATATTTAATAAAATAAAAGTAGGCAAGAATTGTGAATGTGCTCACAAGAAAAGTACATTTATATAAACTGAAAGCGAGACTGCTAACCAACCTGTCATATATTACAGTTACTCAACAGTAAAACCATTTAATGATTTGGAATTAAAACTATCAAAGCACAAAAAATATCAAGAGATCACCAGTGTTTTATTTCGATATTAATTGCTGCAACAGACCCTATCAACTAAAACTTGTCTGCCAATTCTAGATGATCATTTCTTATTTCCAAAAATTTAAAAGATAAAAAAAAAGTCACAAGTTTTGGACAAAATTATTTGTAATTATTGGTAATAGACAGTACGTTTTATAAATTGTCAATGGTTGACTAAAATTGTCTTCATTTTTTTCATTATTATTGGAATACTGCTAGGTCTATGAATGCACTCCTTGCCTATAATAAATGAACAATTGTCTACATGATCTTATTAACAATCAAGCATGCTATCTTTCTAAGACTATCCTTTAGTAGCAGATGTGCCCACCAACCAGACATTTCAGATTCAGAATTATACCACTAAATGACTTTCATTTATCGAAAAGTACAGACAGTTACTATATTTTAATTTAGTTATGTCCTAAAATGATCCCCAGGTACCTTCTTTAACTCTTAATTTACCATATCGCCCGTACTTGAGTTTTACCAAATCGCCCGCCATGGCCCGCTTATATTGGCTTTTAGCATGCACTTTTTCAGAACGGAACAGAGCCTATTTATTTTTATAGTTTCTGATGCAAGAGAGCTCTATCGGCAGTTGGATAGTTCTAATTTCGTTTGTTGTTTACTGCATGAGAATTGATTGAATAGAAGTGGTACAGCGATTTTTTTATAAAATGGCTTTCAATTTCTTAAGCCAGCTTTTACGTCCAGACCCAAAAATGAAGAAGTAGATAACACTGTTGATGAGGAATAAGGAGATATAGACAATGAAAGTAATACGAGTAATGATGATAGAGGGGTAGGCATTTGAAGATTGGAACAATGGCACTCTAGATCTAGATCTAAACCTAGATCTAGAGTTGGGTTAGGACCCAGATTTGGAGGCACAGTCTGATAGGGGTGGTCATTTTTTACTATTTTTTTCCCACAATTTCTTGATATAAAAGCATAACATGTTATATATGAGAAGAAAGCTTGTTCATTTCTCCAAAATATGGTGATTTTTAGAATTTTTTAAAACCAATATTTGAATTTATACAATTTTTTTCGTGGGACCTGTTATGAAAAAAATTAAGAGTTATGCTCCTTGCATTGGTAATTTGGCTATAGAAATTCTAGAAGGGCCTGGTAAATTAAGAGTTAACACAGCACACTTTTTTTTAAAACTAAGCATATGTGCGCTTTAGAATTGTGGTTGACAAGGTCTACATGACACTGTTAGCTATGTTTGTTTTTCTCTGTCAATCACACAATATCTGTGTGCATGTGGATTCTTCCCCCTCCCCCGATCTGTGCAATTCTCCATTCCAGTCAGTTGCTCACATGTTTCATTTCTAAAATCTTTGTGAAAGATAAATTTTGTTATTTGGTATGTTGCTCAAAATGATCATAGGTCCAATACTACTACACTAGATATTTTAAAAATGTAGTGATCAATACACTTACATCTACCCATGCATAAAGTGAACATTGAAAAAGTCTTTTGCAATCTCCTGTGTTCTCTCTTTAAATAACTTTTTGTAATGTCAGGGAAAAAAATATATTCAGGGTCCAGATTAAATAGGGATTACAGAGGTTTGATGCACATGCCATCGATGTGAAAGTAGTCACCACCCCCATTTTTGATTGCCAAATTTTGATATCAATAAAAGCCACTATCATATTAAACATGTGATTGTCAAGCAGGCTAAGGAAAAAATGTTACCTTCAATGAGATTTTTTTATAGAAATATCTTTCTATTTTAGAGAAAAAAATTTGAGCACATCACATTTAAGGAATCATTGATGATTATACAGCTCATTCACTTTCAGTGTTTCATTCTGTTATTCATTATCAAAACAAAATGTGTATGAACATAAGACTTTTTAAGAAAAGGTAATTTATAAAAGCAAAAACTTTTACAAAAAAAAACAAAAAAACACTTCATTTTTTGGGGGTCCATGTCTTCTGATTGTCTTTGTGTTATATTGACATTACATGGAAAGTCCTTTATCTTGAATCTGGATTACGTTGTAGGTAGGGAAGAGAAAATTTAAAACATCTTCATCAGTATGATTTTAAGTCATTGCATTGGTTAAGGTCCGATCTTTAAATTAAAGTGCCATCACTTTATTAGAATAAATTATGTGTTTTATAGCGTAAACCATGTTTTAGTGACTAGTAGGATAAATGTTTGAATGTGAGAAGGTAAAAATTTGAATGAAATGCTCTTATTATTCTCAGAATTATAATTTTTTAGAGATCACAGATAAAATCCAATTCTGTGTACATAGGAGGCTTTTTACATGAGGTTTAGTTTTATTGAGATTTTAATACATTTGCTGTGACTCTTAAGAGAGCTGTGGAATTAATACATTTCTCAATAAATATTGTGGTATAAAGGTGTAAAAAAAATAATTACAGTTCTGCATGATAATTTTAAATAATAGAAATGTGAAAACTACTCACATCTTTATGTACATAACTTCCTATAGACATTTTTTTTTAAACTCTCTGTAAATGTATGAATTTATAGAAATTGTAACATTTTTATTTTTCATTTTAAAAGATTTTGAGTTTAACTCAGTGATGTTAACCTGTATTTTGAATGAATGATTAGTTTTTATGGGATTACTATATGTTTTGTTCACATTGAATTTACCTGCTTATGTTTTCAAAAGTATTGTTGTTATTTTTTCAAAGCAATGTACTAATCAGTGCATGCACTTTAGAACTTGCTTGTCATGTGTCCTGAATATTTCTTTCGAAATTTCCCCTTGATAATTTTGTTTTCCTTTTTCTTACAGAAAGAATCTTGTACGACAGGCTTCAGGATTGCAAGAGGATGTAGCATTCAAACTCTGTATTAAAGGATCTGAATGTTATCATAAAAAAAAAATCAATATGAGCAAGCGATTTGTTGCTTATCTCAATAATACGGAATCAGTTCTATTTGTTTAACTCTTATTCAACCATGTCTTCAAAGAAAGCAACCACCAAGTCTCGTGAAAATTCAGCGGCAGCTGAACGGTTAGCAGATTGGAGAGGAGCTGATAGTTATCTAGGCCAAGGTCCTTTGTCATTAGCAGATTCAGATTCTCCTGAGTATGATCGGGGAGCATTTGGTCAGGAACCTCTATTTTATGATGATTTGGATGGAGCAGTTGATGCCATATCTATTAAAGATGGTCCTGTTGATAAGGTGAGAATTTGTTGTTGATTTGGTTGTTATAAACAGGACTGAAAAGCCATTGTGGCTCATGGTTATGAAAAATTTGTATCCGAAAGTTAGTAAATCCTAAATGTAAGCTGAGAAACCCATTCCAGAATGGAATTCATAACAAATTGTCTTTACTTGTTCTGTTATTTCCCTCCGTGCTTTGCTAATTGATGTTCTATTTTAGACTTTCGTTGATAAAATTTTAATATTTTAAAGCTTTATTTTCCATTATCTCAGAATCATTTCTTTCCGAAGTCAGATTCATTTTTGAAGGAAAAATGTTTTTTTATGAGGATTGAATAGAAGGCCCTTTATAACAGTGTTACTATTTGACCAGATTTGTTAATAATCCTATTAGAGGTAAAAAAAGTACACAAATAATCCCACAAGCGTTTGCAAAGGTATCAATACCAAAGGACGAATATGTATGCACTGTTGTGTGTGCAAATAGTCAAAACAGTTAGAAGTGAATTTCACTTCCTGTTTGGGACATGGATATCTGAGGCCCAGGATCAATCGAATCAGTCTATTCTTAGAGCAAAATGTTTAGCACATTCTATCTAGAAGCTGTAGACCTCCTAACGTGCCCCCCCTCCTTTCCGCTGTTCTGCCTTTAACTTTCAGTAAATTCACCTTTTTACTTGAGCCCAGTGCCAAGAAAATAAAATACATGTACATGCAGAACTAATGGGAGAAAAACGCCCGAAGATGGAACTTCGGCTATTGATTTTATCCCGCTTAGCTTAGATCTAGTGAAGGGGAAATTGGAAAGGTGAAAAAAGAAAAGTGAAAAAACATAGACAGTTACCTTCACTTGCCTCCTTTAAAGGCAAACAATGTAGATATCTCTAGCTTCCTTGCCACTAACACCCTGCTGTGATGGAGGGCCTAAAAGCCTTTGATCACCTTGGTGTGGAGTGGCTATTGTACAAAAAATAAACAAAAAAACAAACCATCTGTAGCCTGATAAACCTTTAGATCTACCAGTTCTACTACCTCCAGGCCTAAGGCATGAACTAGGGCTTTAGTATAATATGATTTATTCAGCAAAGAAAAAAAATCTTACCTGGATCTCAATTCTTTAGGCGTATACTTTGGTAAGATTTTGATTTGAAAGCCTGAAAGTCTAGATCTTTAAGTTGAAATTTAGATAGGGCTTACCAAAAGATGAACTTCCACACGGAGGAACCACATGTTAATTTTATATTATTATATTATATGTATGTAATCCTTGGAAAACTTTTCTATTATACACACATGATTTTGATAATAAATGAAGGCAATTTGAATAAACTGTTTATAATTTTTTAATTTCCCAATGATTATCAACATTCAGTATTTATTTTCCTTGAAATCCCTGGGAAACCACTCACCAAATCATCAATTTTAGTCTCAGAGGGCAAAATAACACCAGCCTAAGTGGTTCTTTACTGAGAATACCGAAGGCTGCCTATTCCAAAATGCTGTGTTGTGAAGTTGTGAGCATATTCATTCTATGGCTCCATTTCATAAATTTTACTTTTTACTGCTGCTGCTGATACTGCTACTGCTACTGTCATGCGGCTGCTGCTGCTGCTAGTGCTACTACTACTACTACTACTACTTCTGCTGGTGCTGCTACTCCTAGTAGTGGTAGTAGTAGTAGTAGCAGTAGCAGTAGCAGTAGCAGTAGCAGTAGCAGTAGCTGTAGCTGTAGTTGTAGCTGTTGTAGTTGTAGTTGTAGTATGTAGAGATTCCAAGGGCTTCCTAATGATTCCACCAAAGGGCTTTCAAGGGATTCCAAGGGCTTTCTTATGATTCCTGGGAATTCCTAGGGTTTTTGAGAAAAATTAACATCTTCAACAGTTACAAATAATTTCATCCAAAATCAAAATTTTGTTCACAACATTGATAACCTCACATCACATCTTTGACAATGGCGGTGAGTTTTAGTTGATCTGGTCCGCCTCAGCAATTTATGTATAAATAAAACGGAAGTGACCTCAAGAAATTGTGTTTTATTTTCCCGATATTTAATGGTTATACTAGGATATAACAAGTTGTTCAGTAGTCTAGCTTTCAAAAATTTACTTTTCTCCCTCCACATTAGCCTTCATGTCATCAAAAAAATGACATCTTGATTACACAATAACGTTCTTCAGTTCTTCAACTTCATCTCAAGGAAGTTTCTTTTTTGGTTTCGATCTCTCAAAGACTTTCCGCTGTAGTTACTTGGACTCTTGAAGTTGGTTCCACCCAGGTCAAGAATCTAGTTTTTATATCTTTGTTGAAAATTGAAGACACCTTGTTAAAAACAAACCTCTGATTATCTTCTGACTATTCATAATGATCTGTTTATTACCATCTCTGAGCAAAGCAGGATAAGTGGCCTTTTGCCACTGCCTTATCATTCCTTTAACTTGGCGTCAGCCACATGCACCATGAGCTTAAAGACCATGAATAATAAGCAAACTTTTTATAAATCATTTCCATGTATAAACATTTAGTGGTGCTTCAAAAGAGCATATTTTGATTTGTTGATACATTCAAAAGTACAGTATGTATAGTGTGATATTTTATTGAAAAAAAAAAAAAATTGCCCTTCTAACTGTATTTTACAAAGATTTTACAAATCTTTTTTTTTTCCCCTCTCATAAGCCTGTTGCTTCTTGAACATTTCATATGTTGTATATACTTTTCTAAAAATTGTAAAGTGATAATAGAAATCATACAACCTCACAGAACTGTGCTTCACTGGCACATTACCTTTTGACAATTCTGAATAATAAATGCCATAACAAATAGAAACCAAAGTTAATTTTTAAATTTTTTTTTTCTAGCTATGCAGTACACTAAAAGGAAACATGCAACAGATAAATTTTAATCACTTTGAACTCATTACTTATGAAGCATATGGTGAGTGCAGAAAATCTCAGAAATGTATCCTGTTCCTTGAGTTTTTTTCCGTGTGTTCTTTGGTGTTGATGATATCGGTAAAGTAAAGTTTAATTATAATTTAAAATAGGCTTATAGTTATATTTACAAATAATAAAGTGCCAAGACTAGGATTCTAAAAAAATATCCACCAAAAACAGTGGCTTGAATCATTCATCCCATACAAAATTTATTTCAGCTAATATTTTACAAAACTTTTGAGTTTGATTATAATTTATAACATGACATGTAGCTGTATTACAACCACAAGACTGAAAACCGTAGATCATTTAGTACAGATGTAATTTATGAAAGAATTCATTTGCTTCACTTTGTTTCAATCATACTGAGCCTGTTTCAAAAACATCCTGCTCCAAACTTATCATATTAATCATATTTCACTTTTCTCAGTCTAATCATGTTCATTTTTTTTTCATGTTGGAGGGTTTTATGCAGTTTACTTTGAAAGCAAAGTCTTGTGGAAAGTAAAAAAACAACCAGTATTAACTGCTAAAAAAAACCACAGGCATGTGGCCTTAAAAACCTGTATTTCTGGATCAGTGGTCTAGTTCATGACCCAGCCTTGGTAACTGATCTAACCCACCTCCAATCAAGATATCCTTGATGATGCCCCATGAAGTATACAGACAGTCAATTCATATTTCCTGTATTGAGGATCTAAGCCTGTTGCAAAAAAATGCTCAAGGTTCAAATAATGATCAATCGAAGTATTAAAGATGTAGATATTTTTATTTTTTATGTATGTTATATCATAGCATAAGGCCTTTCTTTTGATTTTTTTCTTTAGGCTCACAAAAAGTGATATGAACATCTATTGTATTTACTCTTACAGCTTCAAGACAAGAAAAGTAGCATGTCATCATTAGCCATTGATCCTGGCACAGGTAAAAAGCAAGTGTCTGTGACGATGCCTGGCCAGAGTAAAGCTAAGCCCTGTGTACCACAGCGTCCATCAGTGAAGGCTGATTTGGTCAGTAGACTACTGTGAACAAGCTACAAACAAATATATCTTATGCAACATTGCTTTAAACTTGGTTTCATCTCAACACATTTCAACCCATATTGTGAAATATTCTAGTTAATCATTTTCAAAATCTTTAGTTTCCTTCCCCATAATTCTTGTTCTGTGTTGTGTATGTGCAGTAAAATAAGGCAGAATGGAATGGACTCAGGAATAGAGGTGGATTTGCCATTTACACTGAAAAAATGGCCCAGTTTTATCAGATACATGATCATGACGAAGAAAAGAAATGAACACTGAATTACTTTCTTTTTACTTTGCCTCAAACCAGCTTCTGATAAGCATGACATGAAATGAAAAGATTCAAAATGGGTTTCTGCTTCCTGGAGAGCAAACCTCTACAATTAAAAGTAACATAAAACAATGTCAAACTCCACCATAAGGGTAGGGGGGCATTTGACATCCAGGCCACACCCGCTTGACTTATCCATTTCATGAAGGTCACATCTCTTTTGCTCTTTAGATAGGGAAAAATATTCTTTTTTATTCCCCGCCAAAATTTTGACAAATTTTAAAGTTTGGTATTATTATGTAACGGAAGTTGTTCCCAGAATTCCCTGTTGCCAGATGTGCAATGTAGGTGTTGCCAGGCTTTCCCATTTACATTTAACTCAATAGGCCACAGATATTTTATTCATTTAAAAAAAATTTGATTTAATTGAAAATGGGGTTAAAGCTTGTTTCATTTAGTTAATCTGTAGATATTGAATGGAGAATATGTTAATAGTTTCAAATGAATTGAAGTTCAACTTTAGTAGGAGATAGATTTTGAAAATCACACATTATGCTAATCTAAATTCAAAGTGAAAGCTGCTACCATGAGAACGATTGGTGAAAAAAAACAAAAGCAAAGAAAAAGTTTTCTACAAATACGATCACAGCAAATCCTGTGATAAAATGTTAAAAATACCCATTTCAAATTATAAAGTTGAGAACAGTATTTGGGTGTAAAAAGTAAAAATAAACAATTGCACTTTTTTCCCTGTGACAAAATGTCTCATTCTGTGGTGAGACTACTCAGAGGTTATGTTCTAGAGGAAATTAGATAACTAAATACACGAGGTTGTATCTCATTTGGACTAGCTTCAAAATATTCTTTTATGTGATAATGTGATTTTGTAAAATCAAAGCAGCTGTATAGGTGCAGATGACAATTTAGTCATTACTTTTAATGCATTAATAATCTTAGTTTTGCATTTTCATACATAGCGTTGCACACACACTAATGCTTATAGTGGCTTTTTTGTTTTCCTGGCTTTTGTGCCAAGTAAAAGTATTATGCAATTCACCATCACTAATTTTAGAAAGCAATTGTTGTTTTCTACTTTAAGAAATGTAAATCTTGAGGGAATGGATAAGAGGTACCTTTTGAAGTTCTTGTCTTTTCACAATGCTTAAGAGATGATTCATTCTCCTAGGCCAAATGTACTTAGTTTTGTGATAATCTTTTTTGCATACTCTTAAGTGTGACAAAATTCGTTAATATAATAAGTGAATAATTATTACTATGTCTTACAAGTGTTTGTCAGTGCAAGTTTATTCTTGAATTTTAATATTCTCATTGATTTTTATTTATTTAGTAGAAAGGACAAAAAAAGGGCAGGGGGTAGGGATCAGGTGGTGGTGAGGGGAATAATAAAAATCATTCTAGGGTAGAGACACTTGTTCAGGTTTAGAGTGCGCTGACCTTGCCTTGACAAGTGGAGTACACACTAAAATAATTTTCCTGACATAACTTTTTTGGGTCAAGTGGTCAGAGATGCTGGAGGCAGGAGTAACAATGACTATAACCTTAATAAGGATGTACAACTACAGATCTATCTTCTTTTATTTTTAAGCATGTTATGGAGAAAGGGAGTGAGAGACTGATAGGCCAAGAGAGACAGAGACAGAGAGAGAGAGAGAGAG
>BLXT01003184.1:268253-294294 GCA_019648995.1 Plakobranchus ocellatus
CCCCTCCCTCTTAGATTTTGTGAAAATTTGGCTATAGGGAAGGATGATAAGCACTAGTTAGGCATGACTTTCAATATGTCAGATATCAATAAGAACCCAATTATCCATTTGTGCTAATCAACCTGCTATATAAATTGTGTAACCCATCCTTATGGATTACCTCAGGAAGATATATGTTTTTGCGTTCATTAACTATATATGTTGATGCTTTTCATCAATGCACAGGGTGTGCATGTAGCACTCACTTACAAAAAATGAAGTCCATGTAACTTAAAAAGGATGACCCCACCTCAGATTTATAGTGTGGCTCATAAAAAAAAAACTAGTGATTTTAGTAACATGCGGAGGTCAATCTGGATTTATGGATGCCTTTTATTTCATTTTTTGTTTACTTTTCTTCCCTTGATAGACATGGGACTATTGTGTATTTGAGATGGATTGACTCAGTAGATCTAAAGTGTACTTTGGCATTTAGAGATCTTGCCACAAAAACGGCATGTATCACAGTCAAGATAAGATCAATAATTGTACTTTTTCATCTGCAATGGAGAAAATGTTTAAATTATTCTGACATTTATTTTGTGATCATTTTATTCAGCAGGCTCAGGGCCTAAATTATATTCAGAGGACCTGGCATCTTTACAGGCATAAATTATTTGGGAATAAGTGTCCTTTGTAGAATTCCAAGAGAAAGAGAAATATTTGCACTGCTCCATAATTGATTATGGAAGAAAGGAAAAGTTTGGAAGTCACACATATGGTGATCCATCAATCAGAAACTTTGGGATAGTGAAATCATTGTTCACAAGCTGATGTTGTCAACAAATCTACATGATGCAAAATCTAGCTATCTTCTGTGAATTAAATCTAGGTGTGAATTGAATTGGGCTTGAGCAGCTTAGAGGTGCATTCATATTTTCATTAAAAAAACAAATTAGTTTACTTTCAAAGGTGTCAATTTAGTAAAGAAAATGTCTAATCTTTAGTTTCAGCTTGGGAAAAATCCTCTAGAATCTAGATCTGAATATGGAGCTTTTCAATTAGACCTGCATAGATTTAGATTCTAGATACTAGATTTTTCTATCAAGATTGCATCCTCAAAATTAAACTTACGGTCTATATCACATGACATTTTTGTGTAACTGCTTAGGTAAATCTTGTGTATTGGGTCAAGGTCAATGTGAGCTGAACTCTCTTGCTGTATATCTTTTAGAATTTGCAATTATTTTTTTATGGTACTAGAATTTAGATGCACTTTTATAGATTCATAATATTTTTTCACTAAACTATTTTTGCCAGCTAGATTATATCGTCATGGTGCTGCCAATATTGCCTAACTCATTTTTGGCATAATGGAGAAAATCGAGTTTAAGTGATTTTAAAAGCCAATATAAAACCTATAATGCAGAATTAGAAATTATTAATTATAAAAAATTGGCCTGGCACTTTAATTTTTTTCTTATATCAGATGATGTGTTATGTAGTAATGTATCTAAAAAAGGTATCATTTGATTTTTGCCTAAGTCAGACTTAGGCAGTATTGGCAGCACCATGACGATATGTTTTTTTATATTTTGTAAGGACTAGACAAAGCTTTTGGTATGCCAGACCTAGTTATCCAAATTCAGATTTCAATGTTTAGCTAAGACTCTAGATTTTGATTAAATTGGCTCCAAGCATGTAATCTAGATGTAAATGTTATTTTCAAGCAGTTTGCTTTGCTTTTGGATCAGATAAAAAAAATTTTTATGGTAGCAATAGTCCTGATAGCAGGCCAGTGCAAAATTTGGATCATTTGTAGCCTCACAAATCAACTTTGCTTGCTTGCTCTCATGGGCATCCAACTTGTGGTTTCCATTGTTGTACCTTATGTGGGACCCATTTTACTTTACAATGTAAAATATGCAGATCAATTTTTTTTTCACCCCAGATCTCCCTGCTACCAACCAGCATAAAAGAATTGACAAGTCTAACAGAACTTTACCTCTACAGCAATCGGTTGATGCAGCTCCCGCCAGAAATGGGTTCACTTACAGGCCTTATGACTCTGGCCTTAAGCGAGAATTCTTTATCAGGCTTGCCCGAGACTTTTGTTGCTCTCACTAAGCTACGGGTTCTGGATTTGCGGCACAATAAGTTACAAGAGGTCAGTTTTGTAAGATATTTTTTGGATTATATTTAATCTCTTGAAAAATTTAAGGCTTATGGCAGACATGAAAACTGATTAATGTGCTTTATGTGTTACTGGAGAAACACATTCTCCGCTAATGACATTTTTAAAAACTCGGTTATGAAAAAAATTGTTCACATCATCTTACGAAGAGAAAACATTAAAAAGTGATGTCTCATTAGGTACATACATTGACAAACCTGCTAACTTTCTGTTTTGCCTGTGACTGTCCATAAATTCTGTTTTACGGGCAGCAGTGCTAAAATCTTGTTTAATGGTCCAAGAACACTGCTGGAAGGAAAAATAAATTATCTCGTTTTATCCTTTGGATCAATCCAATATCGACAATAGTGAGTATTTTTTACCTATCTAAATTGCATTGAACAATATTAATAAATTTATATTTTATTGAAATAAAGTATCCTATTTGCATTCCACAATATTTATACAATATGCTGTGTTAAGGAAGCCAAGTAACTTTTGCGTTATTGAAATGCCATGGTGCTGTATGTTCTTGTGGTTATGAACTCAACTCTATGCCTATGATGTGCTAACTTGCAAACCATACAAACAATGAAATAACTTGAAAAGAGTGATTCTGCCTCAGACTTAAAGTGTGGTCTTTTTATGGTCACAATAATCTGATGGTGGAGATCCTGAAGCTAGCAATCTGCATCTAAGGGTGCCTTTCTTTAATTTATTTTTGTTTTTTCTCTCATATTAAATAATACCTTAGTTTATTGCCACTGAAATTGTTGATGGGAGTGTTGTCCCTTGTATGATTCCAAGAAATGTTGGCATTGCTCCATTTATTGTGGACTATAACCAGAAAACAGAGTTTGAGAATCCAGATACAATGATCCATCAATCTCAGCCTTTGAGAAAGTAAAATCATAACACATAATCTGCTATTAATAAATCTACATGATGAAGCAACTGAAGAATGTAAAACTTGAATAGTTCTTATCTTACATCGCACATATGAAATCTAGATCTGTATCCGGATTCCTTGCTTCATTGGTATGATAAATTTCTGAATTGTTTTCACCAAAAGTGGAAAGGTAGAAATCATAAAAAAATTGCAAAATGTTTAATGGCACTAAATCTTGAAATACATATCAAACAAACCAACATTCAGATTTGATTTAGTCACACAGGCCTATAACTAGGCCCCTATGTCTAGATTTTATTTTTAGACGTTCTGATTAGATCTAGACCTTAGACCTTTGCAAAAATAGTGCCAAGCTTTATAACGTTGCAAATCTTTGTAAATCTTGGGGAAATCAGCCTTTTTGAGTAGGTAATAATATTTTTTCACATAGCATAGAAACAAAGACAATAAATATTGAGTTTGGGTATATTGACCCATCAATGTTGATCTTGGAAAGCATAGAATACCAATAAACAAAAAATGAAGTCTTATGCCTTGAATTTGATGTGCTAATTTTGACTGCAAAGTTCAGTTTTTCATATCATTTCATATTACTCATATTTTCTATCACTTTAAATTCCACCAAAATCTAGATTAGACATTTTGTTTATGCATGTAATATACGATGGATCATAATTGTAGGCACACCTAGGATTCTGTAGTCCTGCCTCACATAGGTTTCTTTTTCCATATAATCTGTTATTATGTAAACTATATTTTGAGTTTTGGGGTGCACTATTAAAAAAAAAAACAAAAAAAAAACGGCATCCAGACCAAGGCCTGCAAGTCTTCTAGACTTGATAAGTGGTGATATGACTGGATATTGGCAGTGAGAAGGGAGATACTTTTTTTGCATCTTTGAGAGTTTAAGGTTCATTAATTAGCTACTGATTTTTAAAATAACATTTTACTGTATGGCACTGTCTAAGTATATGAAGATTTGCCAAAATGTGAGAAAGATTTTTTACAAGCCCTATTTGAAAAAATTAAACTCATCAATACATAAATTTTGATTTTGTGAGTGTAATGGCATACGAAGTACTGCTTTATGTTTAAAAAATCAGTTTTGGATATATCCTTGCTGTCTGAATTAACCAAATAAGCTTCATACATAACTATGATGACAAAATCACAGAAAAAGTGGTCACCCATCAACAAATTAAGCTCATTCACCACTGAGTGAAGAGACATAGACCAATTTTTTGTACATGGATCTACTCCTGCAATCGAAAAAACTGAAGAAATTGTAAATTATGAAAACAAATTGAAAGTTTAAAACTTGGAAACTGTATTTTTCAATTGTTATTGAAATATGATATTGCAATTTCTTACTTTTTTCTCTATAGAGTCTTTATATGTGATTTTGGTCTAGCAAATCTATTGTCAGAGGAAGGAATGAGATGTTTTAACTTCCAGGAGGTGTTTTAAAAAGGCCTCATGTACTTGTGGAAAGCCTTCGATTTTGATATTGTGGCACGGTGAAGATATGATGCTGCATTGGGCATTTTTTTAAGATAAAAAATTCATTTAATTTAAGAGTATAAAAAAACCTGAAGCTTGTGACAATCATCCTTTTAAATACCTATTTTTGACTTTCTTATAGCAAAATTTCATTATGTAGAATATTTTTTGTTACCATTTTCCTAATTTACTTTTTTATATGGACCTTTTCCTCATTTGTATTTTACTTTGTGTTTGTTTTCATTTTTTTTTTTCAGATTCCAAAGGTTGTGTATCAACTGCGTTCATTGAACACACTTTTTCTTAGATTCAACAGGATCAGAGTGGTAGATGAGGATATTAGTAATTTATCCGTAAGTCCCTTAATAATAATTTTAAAGGTGTACATATTTTTAATGTGCTTATGAGTTCTTCTTAAGGAGTTTAGTTTTTAAAATTTAAATTGCGCAGATAAAAAGAGTTCATTCATATTTAAAATGAATCTGCCATGAAAAAAATTTTTTGATGTTAAGTCTTGAAATAAAGGACATGTCTGATTCATAATTAGAATTGTTGCATATGTCATTTTCAAAGAAGACAAATAGTTGTCATGGCCACTTTTTGAAAACTTAAATGATCAATCACCTTGTTAATGTTCCCAATAATGGAATAGTCATTTTTACTGCTCTTTTAATCTTTCTCTTACCTGATTCTGTCCCTTTCCTGACACTTCATCTATAATAAGAAAGTTTATTTAATGTTGTGTTGCAACTGCACTGACTTGGTAACAAATCCATATGTGTTTTACATTATTTTATCACCACAGAAGGAGACTTATATGACAAGAACATATGTTATCAAGATAGACTATGTGTAGTAGATGTCATATATCTAAGTGTTTATTGCTGAAAGTCTCTAAGATTATGGAACATGTGGCAGCACTGTTCCAATAATTTTTGTTGCCTGAGGGGTGTACTCTCCAAGATAAAATTGTTTTTTTTTTTTTTTTTTTTTGAAGGACTTCATTTCTGTCAAAAGCTCATTGAAAGTTTTCACACGAATTACTCCCAAGATTATAAAATATAAATGTGTTAAGATCATTACTCCCTTTTTATTCCCTCTGTCTGCTCACTTTCTCTTGAGCTGTGTGTGTGAGTTAGGGCACTTTGATCTCAAATATACTCATTATTATGTGTTAATTTCTCTTCTCAACAGAATTTAACCAAATTTAGTTTAAGAGAGAACAAAATCAAGGAACTACCAAAAGGCATTGGAAGACTAGAAAAGCTTGTAATTTTTGATATTTCTCACAACCACTTGGAGCATTTACCAGACAGTAAGTAAAGTTAGAAACACTTAGCATACAATTTTCAATTTGCAGAATTGAAGTTCCTTTGAAAAAAGTTGTATCATTTCACTGAATAAATCAAATTTTGGGTTTGTCAGATTTGATAACAATAAACTTAATGCATTAATGGTGTGTAGGAAATGACATAGTTAACACGAGGGGAAAACATTTTTTAATTATACTTAAAGGTCCTATGCATAAGTGAGATGTCAGGTTGAAACCAAAATTTTTGGGATCACTTTTTCAATAAAATATTTCTAAACGGTGACAGTACCTGTTGTACGCTAAAAATTGATTTGCTCAGATTTGAGGAAAAAAAAATTCTGCCTTCCTGAAAGAAGAAAGCAATTTTATCTCAAGTCTAGATCTAGATATTGTCTTTAGCGGAGTACTTTTTAATTATATTGTATAAGATAGTCAATTTGGTTTAATGTTTTTAAGAGATCATCATCAAAGACTTTGACCGATCCTCAAAAAAAAAGTAGCTAAATTTAGACCTTGCTCTCTTGTCTTAAACCATGATTAAGAATACAGATGGATAAATATTGGCATATGGTTTTAATGACACTTGGATTTAAAATCCAGCCCTAGATTTGTTGTACTTGGATTACAAATCTTGGTCTAGATTTGTTGTATAATAAATACAACTGCAAAAGAAAGAAAAATTCCCTCTTATGTAAAAAGAACCAAGTACAAAAGACATCAAGTATTCCTGAAAGATGACTAATTTCTTTGTCAAAGCTGAAGGGGATTCATATATTATGTTTGAAAAAGTCATGATTCGGCCTCAAATATTTCAACTATACAGCAGCTTAGTAATTAGACAAATTGTAAACAATTCTGGAAACCAAACATACTGGAATAGGAGCCATGCATGTACAATGGAACCCATTTTTGACAATTTGAGTACTGACAACTATTGCTAAAACAGGTGATTTAAACAGCCCCATTTTTTTGCATCATTTAGGACATATAACTTTTTAAAATGAGTTCAGGAACTGCTACCATTGGTTAAGATAAATGAATTAATGTGGAATTAAAGAAAAAATAAAGAGAGGCCAAAGCATCTAAAATTTCCTCTTCCTAACGATCTCATGTGTGAAACTTGCCATAAAATAGGCCTAGATCAAAGCGTATTCTCAAGTACCGGTATTACTATAGTATCAAAGTCAAAGAAGATCTTTGTAAATCTGTTTCTGTAGTACTGCCTAAAACACAAGGATCAACAGAATGTGAACTTCATAGAACAATCAGTTTAATGAGCCATTTTACAAAAATCCTGTTATGTGTTTTGATGCATAGAATGCGCAAGTCTAAGACCAGAAATATCTTCAAAACAGTTTGGCTTTATGCCTGTTAAAGGGACTAGAAATGCAATATTCACTTTGTCAGTGCTTATGGAAAGGTGTATAGAAATGCAAAAAGATCTCCACGTCTGTTTTATTGATTATTCTAAGGCTTTTGACAAAGTAAGACATGTAGAGCTGTTTCTCATGCTAGAAATCAGACATTGATGGGAAAGATCTTAGAGTAATTAGAAATTTATACTGGCATCAGACTGCATCTTTAAGAATTGAAGGAGAATATAGTGATTTTAAACCCATCAAAAGAAATGTGAGGCAGTGATGTGTAATGTCTCCTGATCTTTGAAACCTATATAGTGAAATAATCTTAACCTCACGGGCCTGAGTGCAATCTAGAGGTCGCATGGCCTTACTTTGTTATACCGAGTGCACTCCTGAGGTCGCTGGCCAATAAGTTTTTCCTAGTCTCCGGACTAGGCCTTGAACCAAGGCTTTGTCATACCCTTTTTTTTTAGATACCCAATGAAAATGTTTAGCCAAATCAATGACCTAAGCGTCAGTTTACACTAGTTACATGATGGCTGCCTCCATGAGACAAAAAATGCATGGCTTTTAGTCAGAAATTTCAAGATTAAACGTTCTAGATCTACCCCACAACCGGGAGCGCCTGACAATTGATGAAGTTTTCACTCTGGTTTTGAATTCTGAATCAGATGAAGAACAGGATTTTAGGGCAGATTATCCTGATAGTGAACTAGAAAGTGAGACTAGAGATGACAGTGATAGCGAAGATTCTAGATCTAGACTCACAGTTAGTGATAGTGGAGAGGGGTCTAGATCTAGATCTACAAATAGGCGTGGCATGCAAAATGTAAACACATTTAGGGATGACGACGATGCTGCTGTAGATCTAGATCTAAATCTAGATTAAGATTTTAATGATTTAGCATCTGGCTGGTCTCAGAATTTTGTACAAAGGCATTTTGACATGAACTAAGATTACATAGAGACATAAACCCACACATACACTCAAGCATGCCAAAACAGCTGATTTTAGCCCAGGAGCCCAGGTGCAAAGGAAAATAAGACCCAGGGGTGTAGGGTTCAAAGGGTTAAGGAATCTTGATGGCATTTCAGGCTTAAAAACCAACTCAACGTCTTACTCATGTGGGCCAGAGAGCTGTGTGTGGCACACGCTTCATGTTAGGCAGAGATCTTCATAAACCCACTCTGTCTTTCAACCTTGTGATTTAGTCGGTGCCAATTGATAGTTGGGAATGGAAAAGTGGGGTGGGGGTGGAGGAAAGCCATTGAACACTTGGCATAGGGATGGGCCATCGATGTGTCGATGAAAAAAGTTAACAAGAGGATGGAGTATTACTAGGCATACATCACCAGGCTCGAGTGAGAGAGGGAGGGAAGGAGGGAGAGCATCATCCTAGTATTGAGATGAACAAGCCAAGTGCAATACTAAAACAATGACCACTAAGTGTATTCATCATCCTCCTCCTCCCTCTTCCCATTGCTTTTAATTACTTGATCTTTGTTAGACTTCTCTACTATTACTACACTAATAAATAACATAGAAATGTTATTTTTATGCTTATGCCCTGGTCTTGTTAGACCTCACTCATTGCAGGGAAGGTAACCATGAAAATGATTGGTGTTGCCAGCCTTTACCTTTTAATAAGTTGACTTAAAGAATCTTCTTAATCCCTTTTCTGGGAATAACATCAGCCATGCTATAACGACACTTTGGTAGGACCAAAAGTTGTTGTTACTGAATTCAACTGTAATTATCTTACACTTGTAAGGCCAACATACCATATGTATGTTTGAAAGTTTTTAAGGAATTCAATTGTAAGTTTTATTTCTTATTAGACCCTCATACAAGTATCATGGTTCATCTTATAATTTGCTTTAAAAAGTGAAAGACATTATAGGAATAGGGTGAAATAGGTGACGAACATGAACTCAACATTTTTTTAGATGATTTTAATACAGCAAAAGTTCACCGCCAGCTTCCCCAAAAAAAGAGAAATTTTTTGGTGCAATTTATTAAGCCTTAAGGTCACTGAATTAGGCTTTGAATTTTCACCATTGCACGAAGATATTTTAAATACTTTTTTTTTAATCTATAACTTTTTTTCCCAAGAATTTCTTGCCTGTTTACACTATATGTTATCTAATATAATTAGACATATTACTTTAAATTTTTTGCAATTTCTTCTCAGCATATTGTAGGCTAATGCCTCTGTAACACTACCAAATTTGACTGAAATTCATGTTTTTTCACCTTTTTTAAAATTTGGGTACTCTTTACTCGTAAGAAAATATTCCAATGAAAGGTTGGCCCCAACAAGCCATGAGTCGGTGAATGTTATCTGATTTTCAAAATTCACAAAGTGTTCATGTTTTAATGAGTCCTACTTATATTATTGGGGGAGCGGTGGCTCATCTGCTAGGGCAGTTGGCTACCATCCAAGAGGTCCGAGGTTCGATTCCCAGTCCGGGCCAAGTCAGATTTTCATTGCTCTTCCGAGTCCACCCAGCACTAAAAACAGATAGCTAGGTCTTTTAAGACCCGGCAAAAGTAAAGGTGGCGAGGAAAGCAATGGCAAACTATCTCAAATGCCATATGCCAAGAACAATCAGGACCCTACTCCTGGTTCCCCTATGCTTAAACTGAGCGTGGGACCCACTTTTTTTTTTAAACTGGTACTATTATGACTTAAAAAGTAAAATGAATCCCATGCCTGGTCAAAACATCAAGGAACCAAGATGAGAGAGCCTCGGCATATGACATTCTGAGCTAGTTTGCCATTGCTCTCCTTGCCACCTTTACTTTCTCTAGGTCTTAAGGTGTGGAAACTGACGAGCAATAAAAAATAAATTGGCCTGGTCTGAAATTCGAATCTTGGACTTCTCACTTTGTAGACTGCTCTACCAGCTTAGCCGTTGCTCCTCAGAGAGGAAAAAAAAGGTGTGCATTTCTTATCTATGTAGTCTCACTGCTTACTTTAAATGTTCTTTTTTTTTTCCCCTCATGAAGGTATCGGCAATTGTGTAATGTTGAACTCATTAGATCTCCAACACAATGAGCTTTTGGATATCCCTAACTCTATTGGTAACCTCACAGCACTTACAAGATTAGGGCTTAGGTATGTAATTTGAGAGGAGGATGGATATTTTTTCTACATTTCTATTTTTTGTGATAATTTTGAGATATGTTGCGTAATGAGCTTTGAAATATCTCAGCATTATGCTTATAATTTCATGCCTAAAATATATAAATATTTTAAAAATGGCAATATTAAAAGCAATGTCATGTATTTCTGAGCAAGAGCAAGAGCAAAAGCCTTAGCTTTTTTGTATGCAAAAAAAAAAAAAAAGGCTTCAGGCAAAAGATTATGACATATGTTTTTTTGGTAGATATTTAATCTTTATGCTCATCAGAGCCTGTTTTGTGCAATTTTACAGTATTTTGAAGAACATACTTACACTTTTTGTTAAAAAATAGTGGGCAACTATTTTGTTCAACAAATTTAGTTTAATGTTCCTTTTCAGATACAATCGTTTGAGTGTAATCCCATCCACACTGGCCAACTGTGTCAACATGGATGAGTTCAATGTGGAAGGAAATAACATATCATTTTTGCCTGTGAGTTTTCTTTTCCTTGGCTAAAAAATAAAAAAATAAAACGTAGTATCTGACAAAAGTCTGAGTTTATGTAGTAGACCTGCCTCAGACTTTTGTTTATAAATGGTCTGTAGTCAAAAACCATACAGGAGTGTCAAAAACTGTTTCAGAGAGAGAAGAAAAGATGGTTTGAAAATGCCCACCTTTTCCACCACAAAACTCCTCATGGGTGCATTACATCTTTGACTATGACCACAGAAATGGGTTTATCACATTTTATCATTTAAATTATTCACAAACTGGCGATAGTAAATATCTAACAATTTGCTTTGGTCATAGAGCTAAGATGTTTAAACATTTTTTAATACCTTCAAGAATAGTTCTAAGGTATAAAATCTGTTTTCACAATTGTTGATAATTAAATGAAAACGCTTATTACGGCCTGAACCTCTCTGAAACCTCTCTGTACTGTTTGGACTGTTTGGGCTTTGCCATAGTGAAAAACAGATTTTGACTTTTAATTGGTTTCATGTCCCCTAAATTTTGCCATACTTTTGCACAGAAAGCTGATTCAGAGCTTGATATGAAATTTTTCCAGTTTTTAGAAAAATCTCTGAAGTAAACAAATTAAAATCTAAAATAAAAATCTACTTTTCATACATCCAATTTTTATCCAGCCTGGTGTAAAAAATCCAAGATAATGTTAAATTGTATACATTTTGTGGGAAATGGGATATCTTTTTTTTTTTTTTTTGGATGTTTAAAATTTATTTGAATAAAATTGCATTCATGATAAAGGGAGACAGTATTAGGCATAGTTTTAGAGCTTTATCTTACTTCTTTTTGTGGAAATGGTTGGCAGCCTTGCAGAAGAATAACAGACACATAAGTGATAATTTTAAACAAAGTGCAGCATTAGTCCCCTTTTCCTCCCTAGCCTTGAATTATTAAAATTGTTGCCCCCATCCTGACAAAATTGTTTGGCATGTTTGATAGAATGATATTCTGTCTTTGAGAAGAACCTAAATAATTTTCTATATTTTCTATTCAGGAGGGCCTTTTGTCCAGCCTCACAAAGCTGACCAGTATAACTTTATCACGTAATAAATTTGAAAAATATCCCACTGGTGGACCCTCTCAGTTCTGTTCAGTTTATGTAAGTGGTGAGATCATAATTTATGTTTTTAGTCTATATTTTATAAACGTGAAGTGAGCTAATTTTGAACATCTTTCTTTTTATTTGAGAATCAACTTCTGGTAATTTTGCTACTCACAATTGTAAATTTTAATTAAGTAATCTATTATAAAAAATGAGCCTGAATATGACAGATAAAATCAAAATTACATCTTTTTGTCTCTAATGCATTTGGACCTTATTTTTGTTAAATTGTAAAATCTAATATTACTTGTTTTGAATGTTAAAATAGTTACCAGAAAGTGATTTGAATATAGAAATTCTTTGTTTTGCCTTGTATGTGTCATTTGAAAATTTTTTCCAGGTAATACCTAAATTTTATATGAGTTAAACAAAAAAATTGGAAGCCGAAAACTATTGAAGTTAAGTTTGCAAGACCTGACATAATTTTTCTTATTAATTTCAGTCTCTTCTTGTTATATAAAGTGAAGTATGAACTTATGTATTTACAAGTTGCTTTGGATATTATTAAAAAAGCTTGAATTTGTAAACAATTGAATCATCTGCTTATTTTCTGCAGTCCTTGAACATGGAACACAACAGAGTGAACAACATTCCTCTAGGAATATTCTCTCGGGCTCGACACCTCACTAAGCTTAACATGAAAGACAATCAGTTATCAGCATTGCCTCTAGGTAATTATTCTTTTCTGTTGTAATTGTTTATGTTAAAGCAGAGAAAAAAGACAAAGGAAAACTAAACACATTTTATTTTACTGAGAATTTATCTTGCTCAAGTTGATTCTAAACAGACTACACTATAGTTTAAAGAGTGGCCAGTTGGCTTCTTTGTTCGAACTGAATGCTGGTTGAAAATACCTCTATTAATTTGGTATGGATAGAACCCTTTGTGTGTGTACATCTTATCTTCCTAGACATTCCAACCAGAAGTTTCTCATGTTGCCATGTTCCCTATATAACTATTTTTTTTCCTTGTCAAATGTTCAACTGCTTTTTTTTCCTGAGCAATTTTTTCCCACCCAAATTTTATTGTTGAATTTCCAATTGCATTTTTTTCCAATCAATTTTTTCCCCACCCAAATTCTATCCCCTCTTATTTGCCTCATTGTCCTGAAATTCACTGTGTATTTTTTTTTTTTTCTTTTTTTAATTTATCATGTGTGACCTTTTTTGAAATTTTGTGTGGCAAATGAGATTTTTTTTTACCATTCATATATTTTTACAGGAATTTTTTTGTTTCTATAAATTATTAATCAGGCATACAGTTGCATAGATATTTCATTTTCTGATGTTAATACCAAGTTTCAGTCAATTGAATAAAAAATAGATGGACTTGATAGATTAAAAAAAAAAATTTCAAATATATTTATAAGCATTCTATATGGCAGCTATCCCTAGTGCAATCTTGGTCAGAAGAAACAAACGAGACAAAATTAATGCATTTTGTCTCATTTGATGACACTGAATTAATTAGTAGATGTTATTTTGGTAAAAAAAACCCGAAACAAAACACAAACTACCTTTAACAGCCGTTCCTTTCCTAATGCCATCATTAAAACTTTTCAAGTGGGCACAAGGTCAAAACATTAGTTTGAAAGATATCTGAAATAGATTTCACTGAGGTTTTGATCCAAATTTAAACTACCTTTTTTCTGTGGTTTTACTATAAAAAATATAAGAAAATTGTAAGAGTTCTTCTTAGCTAGCTCAAATTAAAGAAACATGTTTTCTTTTTTATACTATATTTTAGATGTGGGCACCTGGCAGAATATGGTAGAGCTGAGTCTGGGTACCAACCAACTAACTAAAGTTCCTGATGACATTCACAACTTGCAAAAGCTAGAAGTGCTTATCCTCAGCAATAATGCCTTGAGAGTAAGTTGGATTATGCTTCTTTCTTTTTCTATCTTTTGACATATAATTTTTTGACAGCCAATTTTGGCCTGGCTATAGTGTAGTTTGTTTTGAATGTTTTTTTTGTACTCATTGGAGGATTACAAAGTAGCTCTGAGGAGATGCACAAACAACACAGTTTTTTTCTATTTTTAACACAAATTAGTATTTTATGCCAGCTTTGATTTATCCAAGAAATAACTTTTTCATCCTTGTGGAAAACCGTATCACATATCATTTTGAAGAAAGTTTTATTTATGTTGATGATCATTTTATTTTTAATTTTATTTTTAACAGAGGTTACCAGCAACAATTGGGAATCTGAAAAAACTCCGTGTACTGGATTTGGAAGAAAACAGGTTGGAATCATTACCACAAGAAATAGGTAATCCTTCCTTTCCATTATTTTTAACTTCTATGTCTTTTAACAAAGTATGGGTTGATAAGATCCTCTTTGAGAACAAGGTCTCAAACTGACCATGGCAATCATTACTTGCCATTCACTTCTATGTTCTTTCCTTCTTATCCATTTGTTGAATTTTCTGATAAAGATATATTTTCTTAATGAAGTGAAATGTTCAAGCCCGATGCCCCAATTACTAGAAACTGATATAAGTATGCTTTTTTACCAGTCTTCATGATAATATATTGCCTTATTGAGATTATCATCATAACATGTAAATCTAATAAAATAATAACCATTAATTTGTTTCTTAGAGCAGCTATCAGTAATGTGATGAATTTTTGTTGCTACGTTTGGTGTGTCCTTGTTTTGCATATGTTGAAGAAACAATACCTAAAGAATGCATGAGAATTTTTCTAAGATTAGGTCCTAATTCAGACTTGCCAACCTGTATGGAATTGCGTATTTCAGTATGCATAACTTGAAAAAATACACAAATCTGCAGCAAAAAATTTTGATATGCATTTTCCTCAAACATAGTGAGCGAAAACCTGTGCAGGCCATGATTAGCTGAGCAGGGCCTTCTTTACTATGTAACTGGGTTTGCTATTTTTACGGCGATGATGACTCAGCTAGATCGATCCTTTCTTTGTTTAAGAAAAGGAGTGTTTGGTTTGATTTCTACTCGAAGTATGACTTCTATGTCATTGGTCAGTGCGCTCATTAGGCCAGGCTAGTGAAGTCCTTTGTTTTACTTCAGTTCACATCAAGCATCGTACTGGATCAGTCTAGGCCTAAAAAGAAAGTCAGTTTTGAAATGAGTAGGTACGCCAAACTGGCCCTATGGCCGTTAATGTTGCAGGAAAACACCTAATGTAGAGGACCTTCGCTACAAAAAAAACCCGGCGTTGAAATCTAGTATTGCCTTTATAATGAGTATCGAACAAAAGAAGAGCTTTCCATCTTCAATTTGGTGTAAAAAATATAAAAGCTGAAGTAGTTGTAGCATTAAAGATAAGAGCATGAATCTTAACTAGTGAAAGGCCATCAGTGCATAATAAAAATGGGAGCCGCACTGTTTTGAAGAGGTCATCTTTAACAGCATTAACCGTATGGCTAATACTACAATGTTGTCGGTTCATCTAAACAGAAAAAAGGCTTAGCTTTTGTTTCATATAAAAATGGCCAAGATACCTGATAGTTTTGCATTAGAATTTCCCAAAAGAAAACTTTTCAAGGCTGTCAAATTTTTATTCATTGACCTACAGAAGCAATCGAAACACCACTTTCAAGAGCATCCATTCCTTTACAACATATTTAAATTTCATCAAAATACGCCATAAACGGCCCTCCGGCTTAAAAAAAAGGGAGCCATACTATTAGAATTGTTGTGTTGATCATCAACTGATGCCATAGGAAGCTTGATATGACATCATGAGTCATGATAAATCTTAGTAATATGTCTAGACATTGCTTAAAATAGAACTACACTGTGGTCAATACCATTCTTGAATTAAGTCCTAGACGGTAAATCTCAATCCAGTTATAAAAAATCTGTTTTCTTTAAAAAAAAAAATTAATTATTCAAGATTTATCAATATATAGCGTTGGAAAGCCCCCAGAACTAAGTCAAATTTACAGATCTAGATCGAGGAAACATATCTAGGTCAATTGTGTCACTTTCAATGTGAAGCATTCAACTATTTGGCCAACTTTTAAATGCTAGATTGTATTCCATAATAGCTTGTTTTTGTAACTTTAATTGGTTACATAATTTTAAACATAAATAAATTTGCTTTTGGACATATCATGTTTACATTTTAGACACCATTGGCCTACTCACTGGTCTTATCCTTTTTTTTTTTTTTTTGGCCTTTTTTAGTTCCTTTTTATTCTTCTTCAGAGTTGTGAACAGAGGTTGATCAATTGATAAATTCTAAAATAATTAATCCTTTTGCACACATAACGACTGAAAGCAGAAACTTGAAATAAGATTTCATGCTCATAAAATAAATTTATTGTGAGGGTGTGATTTTATAAGATTAATAAAAAAAAAATAGCAAACCCAAAAAATGAAGATTCTGCCAGGAAATGTTAAATTTATCTTTTGAGGCCATGTTATGCATCAATATCTATAAATATGTAACTTTCAGTGTCACAGAAAAATTTGAGCTTTATCTTTGTTGACTTTGTTGCTCACAGAATGAATTTTGTGTTTGTCAGATGCAATTTTTTAAAGTTACACCCTTTGAAAAATGGTCTCTGGCACTGGTTTTAATGAGACTGAAGCATAAAAATTATGAAGTTTTTAAAAAAATAGCCCAATTGATGTAGCTTTTCAAATTGTTTTTGAATTAAAAATTTAAAAAAGGGAGATTAAAAAAAATATGCATGTAAATTTTAAATCAATTTTATGTTATTTAACAGGAAGGCTAGAAGACTTGCAGAAGCTAATTGTGCAGTCCAACCAGCTTACTTCATTACCAAGAACCATTGGGTGAGTTACTTTAGTCTCTAGGTCTATTAAAAAGGTGGGATATATTTCTCTCTCTCTGAATCTTTAAAATGGACATGAGAAATGAACCCCTATAAAATTGTTTTTTTCCTGGTTAAGATTTGGAGTGCCATGAATTTGCTTCCCCTTTCACTCCCACAGCCTTCCCCCCCCAGTAATTTTGGCTATCTTTTACAAATCCATCTGTTATTCCATACATATGCCAGCCAATTGGATTTTTTAATTGGTCACTGTCGGCCCAATCGAGATTAAGAGAAAGCCCTTCATTGTGAAAATTGGGCTTTGGATTTGCTTGTGAGTGAAAAATGAGATACATATACTAGTTATTCTTATGGTCAGCTCATGTGGATGTGCATGTAGCGCATACTAGCAAATAAGTACACATACCTTGAAAGGAGTGACCCCTCCTCAGATTTAGAGAGTGACCTGTATGCTCGCATCAATCTGATGGTGGAATTGTAGAAGCCACCAATCTACATCTTAGGGTTCCTTATGTTCATTCTTTTTCTTCATATAATGCCAGTGAGATTATTGCGATAACATAAGTTGGATTGACCCAATAGATTAAAACCTATGACTGTATAAGTATGCAATCTAGGATTCGGTGGTCTTGACACTACAATGGGCATGTTTCTCAATCAAGATAATCAATTTTGGATCACTTGCATCTGATGTTGATTTAAAAAAAAATTTTCAAGTCTGGCTTCCAGTTCCGATCATGCCCAGGATTTTCTCCATCTTTGGATGCTTTAAATTGATCCCATATAATCAGGCCTAAGGCCCAAAAAATGTTCGTAGACTTGTTTGTGAGTGACATCCCTTTTAGCAATTCCAAGAAAAAGAGAAACATAAGCAGTGCTCTATGCTATTGAAGTATATATGTAAGGAAATGAGAATTTGAAATCTTAGATTTGATGATCCGTCAATCTGGAACTTTGAAATAATGGACTCTTATTTTCAAGCAAAGGTTTACATGAAGTTTGTGTAACTTGTGTAGTCAGATGTAGGCCCAAATGTACAGGGTTGAAATTAGGGTGAAGTGAGCTCTTACTCTAATTAGAATTTTAAGATTAAAAACAATTTTTTTTCACCATGGTAAATTTGATCTTCAAATAGATGCATATTTTAGAAGATTCCTGGATTTATTTTATCTTTTATAAAAAAAAAGATAGAATATATCTATCTTATTCAAATGTTTGTGAAACAACTAGAATAAAAAAAAAAAAAAAGCTGTGCAAAAAAAAAAAAATCAGTGTAAATCTTAGTCTCTTATGATATTACTGAAGTTTTACCAAGATCAACACTTCTTGCAATTCTAGATGTGGATCAAGCTTATCTTAGTGTTTAAATGAACTCATTCAAGTCACCTTACTTACATTGTGTTATTGATTTTTAAAAAGAATTTGTGGTATAAATTTTTTTGGGCATTATCTATTCTAGCTTTATTAAATAATTAGTTCCTCTCCTTCATATCTTTATTTTCCCTTCTCATTATCCAGATTCCTCAAGAATTTGCAGTACCTTGGTGCTGGGGAAAACAACCTTACTTCACTTCCAAATGAAATAGGTAAATTGCTCTTTTTTTTAAAATGTGAAATCATTTGAGGTAAAAATGACCATTTATAAAATGTGGGGAGAAATTCAGAAAATTTTAGAGTAAAATGTTAAGAATTGAAAAAGCTAGTAATGCAAAATAAATTTTATGTAGCTGTCCTCTAAAAATATATAATTAAAAAATTTGTCTCGGGAAAAATGTGTGCCTTTTTTTTAAACGTTAAACTTAAAAAAAAAAGTAAGATTCTAATGCCCCCTAATAACAATTTTTTGTTGTCTTGATACTGATGCTTTAATATTCAAGATGGCAGCACTACCATCACAAAATCATAATAAAGAATTTTGTTCAGTACTTTTCTTCTTTCCTTAACTTTACCATGGCGAATTTTCAATGTAGGAAGTACTTTTTTTGAACATTATGATAAAAAATCTTTGAATATACAAAACCTGCTCTATTTCTATGCAAAGAATAAGTTTGGGTTTATTTTTCAAATTTTTCACCATAGCAATACTAATAATTGTAGAGAAAGGAATGGTTCCTGACAAATGTCTCCAAAAAATCTAGGTACTTGACTTGTCCGCTCTTTATCAATTTTATGTAAATCGTCATGGTGCTGCCAATATTGCTTAACTCATTTTTGGCGTAATGGAGAAAATCGAGTTTAAGTGATTTTAAAAGCCAATATAAAACCTATAATGCAGAATTAGAAATTATTAATTATAAAAAATTGGCCCGGCACTTTAATTTTTTTCTTATATCGATGATATGTTATGTAGTAATGTATCTAAAAAAGGTATCATTCGATTTTTGCCTAAGTCAGACTTAGGCAGTATTGGCAGCACCATGACGAGATGTTATATCATACCCCATAGGAATACAAAATTTTTCTTAAGGTCTTGATAGTATATTATCAAAGCAAGCCCCTAAAACCTTAATTAAAAAAACAAAAATTTTTTTTTTTTTAAAGAGAAGTCTAATAATATTATTGCAATATTGTGTAGAAGCAATGAGCCAGTGTCCAAAATAGCAAAGTACAACTTATAACATTTTATTTTGACTTATAACATCTTATCTAGCTTTTAACATGATATTATTGATCAGGCAGACCTGCCAACTTTCTGTTTTCGCTGGGAAAAATCGCGGTGAACACCTATTGATTCCTTTTTTTCGGGCTGGCCTGCTAAAATCCTGTTCAGTTGTCCTGATGTATGATGAAAAGGAAAATAATTATCTCGTTTTATCCTTTCCATCCATCTGATATCAATAGATGTGTTCTCTTTATTTATTTAAATAACATTGAACATTTTTAAATTACTATTAGTATAACCCAAGCATCAAATTTGCGGTCCCTAACAATTATTCAACAATCTGTGTAAAGAGACAGAGTAACTTATGTTGATATGACATGGTGTTACATTCAGTCATACCAACAGTTTGCTTTGGGCGTAATTCATCCAGCTAATGGGGAAAATTTTACACTTTAGGTCTATAATTAAGCGCTTGTGCTTTGGTTTCATTTTGTGGGGTTTTCTTTCCATTCACATAATACAAAAAATGGGGTATCGATGGAAAGTTGATTTTCGATTTTTTAAAACTGTGTGCAAAATAGAGCGGTGTAGTTTCTTTGATCCTATACCAGGTTTGCAAAAATGTTCCTGGATCAAATAAATCATCTAGATCTATTCCGAATTTTTTTTTTTNNGGGGGGGGGTTCTGTAACTTGGCGCTGGTGGTAAGGTAACCAAGAATCAAGGCTGCACCAACTTAATTATATATTAATTCACAGTCATGACAGCTAAAAAAATCCTTTTGCCCCACCCCCCAAATAAATTGATAATTTATCAAACAAGAGCTCAGAAGCATGAAACATTTGCATCTTCCACGGATAGACAAACACGTAAGCTATGATAATAATTTTAAAGTCAGCATAGTGCAAGATGCAATAAGCCTAGAGTGATAACTAGCCTACCATGTCGGCAATAGATCAAAGAAATCAAAGGTTGATTTTTGGGAGTTGCAGCCCGATCTTCAAGTCACCCCACATCAAAGTATTTTGAGATGCCGATTATGTCTAATTTTAACTCTACATGAATGATGATGTGCATACAAACTGCCCGACATTTACAAAAAACTAATTCAATACCGCATTTTTCATAATACACATATCTTAATTCTTATAAATAATAGCTAAGATGTTTTGTTCTTGATCTACTTCGACTTTGTCAGTACGATGATAGAATTTTGCCCTAAAAAGTACGATTTTGCATTTTGTTCCAGTAAAATGGACCTCTTTTTTTAACAAAAATCCAACAAGCTGGTTTCGTTAATGTATTGGCATAATTGGATATATCTATAAAAAAGAACTTAATTGTTACGATAGGCCAGGTATGATAATGTTCGAAATTGTGTCGCCAGCGATTTTGTTTTCATTACTTGCACACCCCTAGCATAAGTTCAAATCCGATTTCCGTTTTCCGTTTTTCCTTCTTTGAACAAAGTGCTTTTCTTTAGTGGTGGGTCCTAATCTTTACAAATCTTTGTAAAAGTTTTTCGTGTGGTATTTTAGGCATGAGTTGTTTTTGTAGACTTGCAAATACGCCTTTTTAGTGAAGTTTAGGGATGGATAAATTGAGATGACTAATGGGGCCTTGGACCCCCAACCGCAAATCTGAGTCTATTTTGGGTTTTGAAATGTTGGCAGCTATGAATTATTGCTGTCTATTTATATCATTGCCTGTTTCTACCTGTGCTTCACACCTGTGTCCTGACAGGAGCCCTGGATGCTCTTGACTCACTTTACATCAACGATAATCAGGAACTGCACAGCCTGCCAAGTGAACTGGCATTCTGCTCCAATCTGCAAATTATGTCGATAGACAACTGTCCATTGAGTCAAATTCCTGCAGACATTGTAGCCAGAGGTCCATCCTTAGTTATACAGGTAAGACTGCAATATACTAAAAACAAATTTGGCACACTCGTAGAAAGTTGTTTTTTTTTCCTTTTAGAATACAAGAGAAACATTCTTTCGGAAAATAAGGAAAGTTATTTTCTGGTGAGTATGCTGATGGGTTGATGAGATCTGGGATTTGACCTGTTCACTGTGCTGCGGGCATATAAGCTAATTTTGCCCCTACAAAGCCTTGTTGAATAGCTTTCTTTACTAAGTTTGAGGCATATTAGTTCTTAACATCTCATAATCTTCATCAAAATCTCAAATTGTGGTGCTCAAGTGACGATTGTGTATGCTAGTGAAGTCCATTATATGATCTCAGCTCTGTTCTAATGAACCATCTAGCATATAAGCCAGACTTCAAGCAAAAATGACTCAAAACGTGTGAGAGGCTCACTGTCAACTGTGATGGTCATAGAAAATTTCTTCAATACAGATTTAGATGCAAGTTTTTATTAAAAAAAAATTTTCTTTTTTAAGGAAAATGCAGTTGCATCCTTTTATTGATTTCTGCCATATTAACAGACAGAAAAATCCAAGAGTGGTGAAAAAGGATGGGCATATAGGTTAGCCATCACCTCACCAAAGATAATGGCCCAGAATGGTTTGCTTGAAGAGGCTATTTACATTGCCAATTGGTAAATAGGCTGCTTGTGCTATCATGGGACAGTTGGTAACAGTAAGGATATTAAAATGTAGGAAAAATGTCAGGGAGTCGGAGAAAAGTGGTTGTGTGGAGAGGTAGTCAGGAGGGCAAGTTCGACAATATAGTACTAGGTCTATGTTTGGCTCTGAAATTGTTAATGTAGTCCTTATTCTCACCCATATCACCACAACCGCTAGTTGCAGTAGCACATCCATTTTCCCAACTAGGTCAGAAAGTCTAAAAATACTGATAAACTCTTTCACTATCTTAGCAATTCGCTTCATAGTCTCACTACATAAGAAACAAGGCTGTCAATAATCTGAGCGACGGTAAATAAAATGGATTTAACCTTTTATTCCTCATCACAAGATTGCTTCATCTAAAAAAAAAATAATAAAAATCTATCCCAGGAAACCCTCAAAAAGCCTAGAGGTTTGCAAGCTAATTTTGTCATTAACACCGTGATAGATGGCGACTTGTTAATTATTATTTTTAGTTCATAACAAAGGCAGTCTCCCCCTAACCCTGTCCTGGTTCAACAGTAGTATTTGTGATTTTACTTGAATTATATATTGTTAAAAGAATGCAATGCAGCAAAAGAAGAATGGATTGATCAATAATATCAGGAAATGGAGCAAAGACTAAATATAGACATTAAATTCATGCATGCCATAATGAACAGTGATAGAAAAATCAAATGCAGTAGCCCTGGTTGCATCATATCAAAAGGTAGAACAATGTTAATGGAAAATAGGGAAATACTAAGCAGATGGACAGAATATTATGTTGATCTTTTCAAAGATGATAGGTGTGAAAAACCTGAATTAAGGAAAAGCTTATAGGGTTCAACTTTCCTTAAAGAAGAGGTAAAGGCAGCGATAAAGAAAATAAAAAATGGAAAACCCATAGAACTACATACCATTAGAAGAAATAATCACAGCATGGGATTACATACAAATAGGTCTGACAACAAAACTTCTTTATGCAATATTGACAGTATTACAATTCTAGAAGATCTTTGTAAATCTGTTTTTATAGTATTGCCTTAAACAGGAACAGCAGAATGTGTTCTTCATAGAGCGATCAGTTTAATAAGCCATTTTGCAAAACTTCTGTCACTTATTCGGTGCATAGAATGCGCAAGAGTCTAAGATCAGATATATATGCAGGACAGTTTGGCTTTATGCCTGATAAAGGGACTGTAATTCAATATCATTTTGTCAGTGCTTATGGAAAAGTGCATAGAAATGCATAAAGACCTCCATCTCTGCTTCATTGATTATTCTAAAACCTTTGACAAAGTAAAACATGAAGAGCTGTTTTGTATGTTATAAGAATTAGACATTGATGGGAAAGATCTGAGAGTACTTAGAAATTTACAGTGAGAGCAAATTGCATCTTTAAGAATGTAAGAGAACACAGTGATTTCAAATCCATCAAAAGAGGTGTGAGGCAGGGATGTGAAATGCCCCCCATATCTTTTTAATATATATATATATTTTTAATATATATATATATATATATATATATAGTGAAAAAATCTTAAGGAATCTTGATGATATTTAAGACTAAATGGTAAATGGAGAAAATCTCAGGTAAGCAGATCATACAATTTTTAATAGCAGAATCTTAAAAAAATTTAGATGTTTTAGTTTTAGAGAGCGAAGGAATGGGCCTGTTTTTGAAAGTGAAAAAAAAAACCCAGAAAACATGGACATCTCAAAGAAATCCTTTAACCCCAAATGCAGTCTTCTTAGGAAAGGTGAAAAAATCAAACAAGTTACAAAAAACAAATATTTTGGCTGCCGTACCTGATATCAGGTGGTAAATACACACGTGAAATAAGTAAAAGAATAGCTATGGCTAAAGATAAATTCCAAAATATGAAACCATAAGGGTAACGAAAAGGTATTTGTTGTGTCAGTACTATTATATGGTAGTGAGTGTTGGACAATAAAAAAGCAAACAGAGAGAAAATTTGAATCAATAGAGATGTGGTTAATCAGAAGAGTGATGAGAATTTATCATGAGCGGAAAAAAGTCCCATGAATCGTTACCTAAAGAAACTAATCTTGAGCAATCATTAATTAAAACCATGAGACGGAGGCAACTAAATTTTTTTTGGACATATGTGCTGACACAAGGCTCAGAAAACTTAGCAATCTCTTGAGAGATTGAAGGCAAACGTAGTAGAGGTAGACGGAGAATAACTTTTGTGAAAGCCTTAACTCATGGGCAATAGGTAATGATAGCAACAACTTTATAAGATTTACTGAAAGAAGTTTGAGTGGGGTGGGGTGTTTGTTTCAGACAAAGCACCTAAAGAAATAAACATATTGTCAGATTTCTAATCACCTTTTATCATTTTTTTATTTACTTTTGTCCGTAGGCTTAAGCGTGTGACAATGACCCCATTGTGAGAAACTTAATAGAAATAATGAGTAAATGCTGAATTTTCAAACTGTTTGTCATGAACTTTTTTCTTTCATAGATTCATTTTAATTGCTTATGCAATAAATTCAAACTCGTATATTTTATGTGAAAACTGTTTTTATTGGTATTATGATTTAAGCCTCTTTATGCTAATCTGACTTTCTTTTTTTCTCTTTCCAGTATCTGAAACTCCAGAGCCAGTATACATAGCCTCTTTCTTTTTAAGTGCTGCACACCCCTCCCTTCCAAGTTCTTTATCCTACCTCTCCCTCAATCCAAAATATTTAAGGCCTATCAGGTGTCGTTATTGTAAGTTTCCCATAAATGTCACAATGTCCTTTTCTTACCCTCTGTAAAATCATTTTTACCAACCCCTCATAAAATTTTTTTTTAAAAGCTGGTTAAATCAAACCTACGCATCCCACAAAAGAAAAGAAATGGTAAGGTGTTGAAAATTGTGGAAAAATGCTGCACATCGCCGTTCACACTGGGAACAACCATTTTCCATGCCCTATAGTTCAAGCATAACTTCAAGATACAAAAGAATTAATATCCAATACATTTAAACATAGAACTTTTGAATTTATTCAGTTTGCTCCATGGGTCATGCTGCCAGCTTCCTCTGACTTTTTGCTGCAGGGTTGATGCTCAATGTGATTCAAATATGCCATTGTTGCTCTCATTGTTGTGTGTTGCTGTTCTTATATTTGATGATTTTAATATATTTTTTTGTACTTTTGCATTTATTTACCAACATAATTATGTGATCAGCAGTAAAAGATGTTTTGTGGAGTAGAAGAACACTTATAGGAATAATATGAAAGATATAAGGCATATTATTTTTATGGAAATAGTTTGTCATGCTTAGTTCTAGACATTAAGAAAAATGTAAATATTATGAAATGTAAGTGCATTTTAACATTTTTTTTTGTTGTGTTCAATCTGGTTACTTTTTATATTGCTTTGCAGTGTGCTTTTCTATTACTTCTCTAGTCCTTTTCTTATTTGAATGTTGGTATTATAGCAACTGCAGTGATAAATAATGCAATGGTCAGGATTCAAAATGTTTCCTTTGTATATTTATTTTACCTTTGTGTGCATAGCCGGCTCAGTACCTCAGTGACCTCCTCTTAAAAAAAATGACCCATAGCAAAATTCCCTGCATATTTTTGGTGAAGCTTCACTAACCCATGTGCTGCTATAACCAATCATAGTATATTGCTTCAGCTATTTGAGACAAAAGTGGAAAGTTAATTCTGACTGATAAGGCAAAAATGAATTCTAATTATTTATACATATTCATTTTCAAATTAAAAAGTTTAAGTAATGATGCTTGGAACAAATAATTTATACTAAAAATTTTAAGAATTTAAGAGAAAAACAAGCTCTGAAATGTTCTTTAATAATTGAAAGGTAAATTGCATTTTTAAAAAGGAAATGAAAGAGAACAATTGTTTTCATAAATTTGTTCGGCATTTATATCACATCAAAATGTTACAACAACAAGATGCCGTATACTTTTGGAAAAGTTTAGGTTTTTTTAAAATTAATAATCTTGTTTAAAATGCATAAAGAAAAGGGAGAAACATACATGTAATCCAATGAAGATTATGTCAATGGCCTCAAATTAATGAATTTTTCCTTTTCTTTTTTTT
>BLXT01003184.1:312200-335217 GCA_019648995.1 Plakobranchus ocellatus
CCCCCCCCCCCTTACCAAATCCCTACCCTTTATTTTGTTTGATTGGTGTATTTGGTTTTATGAATGCGAAGATAAAAACATTATGAAAATAAGGGCGTCCATAAACCAGAACTTGACATTATACTATAAATTAGAGAAAAAAAAATAACATTACAAATATAATTATCTTTCGTGATCACAATGGCAAAGTTGATTTAACTTTGATTAATGTTTATGATCACTATTATAGGTATATCGAACAGATAGGAATAACGATAGCTAAGAGAGCAGAGACTATATGATCACCATTCCTCCACTGCCTTTTCTCTTTATTTTTGGCCCAAAAAGAACATTACTTACACTACGGATTTCAATTTTACTGCATAAGCTGACATTTCCTCTCTTAAATATTGAAGTTCATTAGAATTTTTAACACGAAACCATTATACTACATACCAATTCTTAACCTCTGATATTGTGAAAGGCGGCAGTCTCATGGCGTAAATATCTTGTTTCAAAGTATTATAAAGATTCGAAAAAATCACGATGGCAGACTTGACATGAAATTTTTAAGTCAGTGCTAACAGTAGCATTCCGTGTTCTGGTATAACAAACACTCTTTTTTGATTACATAATGTCTAACATCTCTCTATTTTGACCTGTGTGGTGCATTTTGGAGCAGATGCGCCATACGCACTCACTTCTAAAAAGAAGCAAACTTAAGTTTTTTTTTCCTTTTTCTCTTCCACCATTCAGATTTCACAATAAATTTTCCATAATTATTGTGCACACCTACTTAAAACCACATTATTTTCACCCATTGACATCAATAAAAAACCCCCCAAAAAACAATTAAATAGGCTAGACATCATAGACCTGTGCTTATCCTGGTAGAAGATTAAAAAATTCTGATTATTTGAGAGAAAAGATACGAAACTCTGAGTAGCTTTAAGTACTGCTGGAGTAAATGATGATCCTCATATGTAGAGATTGAACGGAGTGTTAATCTACAACAAAAAGTTTGTTACATACCTGTGAAAAACTACCGTCAATGACTTCAAGAGTCTCCTAAAAACGGGAACTCTCTCTTCAACAAAGTAATACAATCGTTCCAACGGAGTTCACAAAATAGAATGGGTTTTGAGTTTTGAGTTCAAAGGTTTCAAAGTCTTATTTTCGCTTCGGTGTTTCTTTCAAATATTTCTTTGCATTCGCGACAATTGAAATTTGCAGATCCAAGAATAATTAATCAAGAAACTTACACATAAATTTGGTATGAAAGCAAAGAGAAAATAATTAGTAAATTAGCTTTCTTTATAAAACTATGTGACCTGGGTGATGCTCACCTTTTGAGCTAATCAGATTTCTATTCATTATTTTTGCGCACTATAAGCGGAATACATTTTATCGAGTCACACCATGTTCTGAAGAACGTAAAAATTTTTTTGTTCTTTCTATTTTTGTTATTCGGCTGTGCATTTCTTTCAACAGCTCATTTTACTCAATGCATTCACCACACAATAAATGTCTAGCTAAATATGCGAAGATAGAGTTCCTTCACCACTTCCAAGACACAAAATAATGAAAGCAAATTTTAAGGAATTAGTTAAGATTCACTCTGGCATGCTTTTAAGGTGAAGATTAATAAACAAAGAGGAGAAACGCAAAAGAGCTCTTCTTACTACGTAACCGTGTGGATCCTCTGTGCTTTCTCTGCTTTTTTATTGGAATTTCAAATTCATCATCGAATTCTGGCAAATATATCTGGAGATATCGTGACGGTAGACAAAGACAATGAGATGGTGCGAGTAAACAATTCTACAGTTCAGAGGAATGAAGCAGAGGTGATAGGATTAGATCGAGGGAGATAGAGAAAGAGAGAGAAAGAGAGAAGAGAGAGAGAGAGAGAGAAAGAGAGAGAGAGAGGGAGAGAGAGAGGTCCAAAGAAAGAATGCGAGAGTGGGGGCGAGAAATACGTTAAGGATTAGGAAAAAATGCAATCAGAAAGACTTACAGAGAGAGACAAAGAGACGGAAAGATAATAACGGATAGGTGGATAGACACATCGATAGATAGGTAGATAGATAGATAGAAAGATAGATAGACAGATAGATAGAAAGATAGATAGACAGATAGATAGAAAAATAGAAAAATAGATAAATAGATGGATAGACAGATGGATAGCTAGTTAACTAGCTAGCTTGCTAGATATATAGATAGACAGCCAGAAAGATGATTAGAGATTAGAGAGAAAATATGTGTTTTTCGATAACAACAACCACAAAAACTTATCATACAGCAGTGCCACTCGAGCTACTATATTCAGACTAATGTGTTAGTGAAACAGAAAGCAACCTAAATAAACCTATCATTTAATGTTGGAAAAACTATATGTATAAACAATAAATAATAATAAGTAGTTTATTATTAATGGCTCTATGCACATAAAACTGAGCGTAAGCTCTGATGCAATATTGACTTTTATCTTTTTTATTAGCCACAATTGTGCTTTTTAAAAACATGCAATATGCAAACGTTATGGAAGCAAAGCATGTACTAAATTTAACAAGTTTAAAAGAAAATTAGGCTTCTTTGTATTTATTTAGATGCCAAAATTATATAACTGCAGCATGCTAAATATTTGAACATTTGCAGTAAGCTTTGTAAAGCGTCTCGTTCTGTCGGAGAAATTATGTACAAATTATAGATCTAGCTATGTCTTTATGAGTACTTTAAAGGCATCACTATGTGAAGATCTTGCTAATTGCATCAAATTATGAGAATAAAAGCAATGAGAGAGACACAAAACATGAAATGAAATTGGAAAGGGTAAATAAAGTGATATTTCTAATAGGAATCCAACTTATTGAAAAGGACTAAAATTGAGAGCGATCAGACTGCTCTAGACTGTGCTGAATCTAAAACTAATATACGTTGGGGTTATTTCGTTTTGTAGAGAAGAGAGACTGAATTGTGAGAACACCTACCACCAGACTATTGGATCGGTTGCTCCGCTTGGGCACTTCCCCCTTGACTATAGCTTTACCCTGATACTTATTCCTGGCCGTGGGAATCGGGTGTCCAGCAGAGGACCGAGGAGGAGGAGTTGGCGGGACTGGAGATGACGAAGAAAGTGGAAGGGGCGGGGCTGGGGCCTGGCCTTTGTATGCGGTGCCACTCCTGGAGACGCTTGCACAATCCCCTTTGCCGTTTGCGCTTCCGCCCCTGGATAATATAGGTGCAGAATTTCCACTGCCGCAGCTGGTGTCTCCCTCAGACCGGGACGAAGGCCTCGATCCCAACGTTTGGTGAGACCGCTGTTGATATTTATTTTGCTGAAGGGAAAGATCCTGCATGCCCGAACGTATGAGACGAGGTCTTTGTCGGGGGTTGACCTTGCGGTCCTCAAGCATAATCGTTCCCACATCATTTCCCGTTTCAATGTCTATATCTCTCTTGCGATGTTCAACACCACCGCCAAAATCACAATCATCATCATCATTATCATCGCTGCCGTCTCTGATATCATCGCCGGAGCTTTCAACGCCCACCGTAGTACAGGTTGCCGTCGCGCCGTCTATAGTGGTGACCTCTGACCCTGGACCTAATACCATGATATCGTTGCGGCAGGCAGAACTGCGGGCTGAACAAAAACAAAACAAAACAAAGAAACAAAACATCAAACCACACACATACATACACATAAATAGAATATTATTGAGAGTTAATTTACTTTCTTTTTAGACAATTTCACTTCCAGAAAATTCTGGACACTTCCAGAGTATCATCTCATTAAAAGTTAATGTTAAACCCCTCATGTGATTTAAGACGGCCAAAGGAGAGATGGGAGAAAGACCTATGAAAAACCCCCAAATAGACCTTTAACGAGTCTTCATTAGCGTCCTTGTTGTTATGGAAACGACGTCGTTACAGCGTTTTTTTGGACTAAGAAACAGAAAAAAGACTAAGGGACCTAGGTGTGGTAAATACGCTGATCATTACAGGATTTCAAAGTCATATTGTTCAGTGGTCTGACTACTTGCTCTGCTCTGATCGTGGGGGAGCCTTGTCATGCAGTGGTAAGACCCCGTCACGAGTTTTTCCCGCCTTTTCCTTACGCTTAAGTTGTAGTCTTCTGTCTATTTTTTTTTCAGATATTCATGATGATTCTTCATAATACTGGACACACGAGAGCTTGACCTTTCCTCTTGACGGTGTTATCTTTGCCTTCATTTTTTTTTCTATTGTATGGATGACATTTTTCTCGATAAAAATGATGATCTTTGTTTCATACAGAGTCACCATTTAAAAAAAAATAATGTGTGTCATTTGGCTCAATTCGAAAAAGAGCTTGCATGGCTGAAAACTTTGATGCTTTCGCTCACTTATCAAAAGGAAAGGTATCCACCACACATTCACTTTATTCATAATTAGATGCTCTTGCAGAATCATTTCAATTGATTCTACAATAAGTTTCCCTTAAGAGGGTTTAATAATTATCTGTCAGTCGTGTAGAATCAGTTTCTTCAGTAAGGAAACATTCTCTTTCCATTACCACAAGCGATGGGAGCCTTCATCCATCACCGATCAATATTTTCTTACCCAGTACATTACAGTGTTATAATAAGGACAAGTTGTTGCCACAAACTTAGACCATTTCTTAAGAAAATGTCCGAAGATGATTTTTACATGCTGATGTTAAAATTTGATAAACGAACAGTATTCTGGCGACTCCATAGCAAAGCTTCAGCAAAGGAAAACAAACTGTTTTCGTGGAAGATTTCATTGAGCGCGCTGGCCGATGCTTAGAACTGTTGGATTTTTCTGAAAATTTGGTGTATTCCAAATAAATTGTCTAAATGCTAACAGAATTTTATTATCCTACATCGACTCCTCCATAATCGACTAAAGACATGCTCTCATAAATTTAAATTGTCGGTTGAGAATTTTTTTTCTAAATTATCATTACGAAATAAAATGATATTGATCATGAATCAAGTATATTCATATTATTATTTTGGTAAAACAGCGTAATCAGACCCATGGCACCTGTAAGAAAGCCGTCGTTGATGTAGAAGATGTTGCTACTGCTGTTCTCATTGATGTCTGAGGCAGGCATCTCAACACTGGCAGTGCGTCTGGGCACCGTGTTGCTGCGTTTGACCTGAGGCTTTTTCGATCTGTGTATACATAGACATTCATCAAAAGTTTTATCAAAATAATTATCTTCATCATCATCATCATCATCATCATCTTCTTCTTCTTCTTCTTCTTCTTCTTCTTCTTCTTCTTCTTCTTCTTCTTCTTTTCCTCCTCACTCTTCAAGGATAAAACAGGTATAATGTTAAATCCCACAGAAATAAAGAACTAATGTCACATACGATTGGACTAATGCCTGGAGTAAAATGATTGTCCCATAAAATAAATAAGATATTGCCTGAAACAACATGGATAGATTGAAAGTGATCTTTCCAAAAGGCACATTGCTTCTTTAACTGATTTGGTCATATTGTTTACACTATCGTCATCATCAGCTGCCCATTTAGTAGTATCCATGGATGCTCTAGCTTTCTTTAGAGCAACAGCGATTTGACAAGCAATACACTCTGAATTTTGAAAAAAAAAATCAAAGAAAAGGGAAGTAGATGCTTTCTGTTATATTGCTCTTCAAAATGTGACCTATACTGCCCGTTAACACACACACACGCACACAAAAAAGAAAAAGAAAAGAATCTGAACACTTGTACAGTGTTTGCTCAAAAGCATCCTTATTATGTGTAAAACTTCTCATAATTTCATGCTGGTTCTTAGAAAATGAGATAGTCCCCAGCGAAACAATTGACAACTATGATTATTGAGAGATATAGTTCCTGATATACCTGTACTTGCGAGACTTCCGCCTGGCCTCAAGCTGCTCGTCCAACTGAATAGCTGCCTCGATGGCAGCCTCCTCGGCTTCCTTCGCTTCCTGCACACTCCTTTCATTACCTTCACCTTCATTTAAGGCCTCTTTAAATACTCTGCAGACGATGAAAGAAAAAAAGAGAAAAGGTGGGAAGAAAGTAATAATGCAAGTTTATTTATTAAAATAGTAAGTCAATTGTCCGATTTTGACGACTATTAGGGCAAAGGCAGAAAGAATGACAGCAGAGTTAACACGGCAAAACAAATTTCGCTTTGAATATAATTTTATGCTTTAATTTTTTTTCCTCGATTCAGGGGCAACCTAATTCTTTGACATAATAATAATACTTTCGTTTTCGATTCACATGCTGTTGCTTATTTTAAAGGAAAAAACCAGCTATGGTCACACTTGCAACCTACAAACATGGAACAAAAAGTGTTTGGGAAATATCCTTAACATCCCAAATGAACAGTTGTGGAACGGCATAAATCGAGTCGAAATAAAGATAATAAAATGGAGGTAGATAGACTAAGCTTGAAAGCTAATATCAATTGTTACGTGGCAAACTTTTGATTGAACCCAAAAGGTAAGGGAAACGTTATCCGTAATTGAAATTGATTTCAGGGCTTCGTATAGAGTTTAAACGCATGAATCTGAAATAAAAAACTAACCAAAGACAGATGCCTTCGCTTAAAAAACGTAGTCAAACAGACAAGTACGTAAATTCTGATCTCTACCTCGAAACAACAAATCGTTGCTGTCAGGGTGTGATAACAAAATCAAGCATACGCAACAGTGATTTATGGTCACATATTCAGTGAGCGGAAGCAAAACATTACGGAACCCAAATCGGATCCAGGTGTTAAGAACATAAAAAAAATTGGAAGAAGAAAAACAACTGATTTTCTAATTTAGCGAAATGCTGTAAAGTACAACAAATACCTCAAACTACATCATTTCAATCAACTTCATGGATTTTTTTTCACAACACTGTATTGTTGGTCTCAATTTACGACCAGAAAGTAAGGTTCATATTCGACAAGATCGTTTAGTAACCAGGAGTTAAGACCTGATTTCACTTCTTGGCATATTTCCGTGAAACCTTAAAGGTGGGTACAAAGGAGCGAAAGGGGCGTAGATAAACTTTGTCAGGCCGCATTAGGGATCAAACCAGCTATCCTTTTGCATGGTAGCCGAACGTCCTACTTATTGCACCATCGTTCGGCCCTCTTTCAACTAATGCGAATTGCTTAAGATCAGTTTGGTGGCATCCTCTATTGTACTTTAAAAAAAAAAAAAGAAGCAAAATGGACAATCAAAAATATATTTTAAAAAAATATCCCTTAAAATTATAGTCATAGCTTGTGTCCATTTTTTGCCACCCCTCTTCAATTTTACGCCGAGAGAAAAAAAACCATTGAATGGCTGGTGATAGGATGTGATATTTAAGATTTAGCGAGTCCTGAATTTGTTTCATTGAAGTGTTCTGACAAGAATGGGATGCTATGAAATTGCTCGACCAGAGCGAATTGTGCCAGAGAGACCATGAGAGAAATGCAACCCATTAGACCTGTTTTTGACGGCAGTAACATGAGAGCGATGCAAACCAATAGAAGTGTTTCTCGACAGTGAGAAAATGAAAGGGACGAAAGCTAATACAAGTGCAAGTCAATGCAATTGTGCGGTCTCAGTGACGATTCACCGTCAGTGAAAACAAGAGAAGGTGCAGGCCAATGTAACCCTTTGTCGACGAGTGTCAACCAATGAAATATCACCTCAAAAAAGCGAACAATTATTGCTTAAAATTAGTCCATTTCTCGTCCTTTTATGGGGCTTACTTAAAATGTTCACAAGAACTATTTGAATGTATGAGGAAATAATCTAATTTTAGCCATTGACTGAAGCAAACCACGTCCACCCCGTAAGCTATGGCAGGATGCATTTTGTGTAAAGCCAGTACGATCTACACTAATCTAGAAATGGATTCATTCAGTAACTTCACTGATGGCGGAGCAAAATAAAAAAAATATGCTTTTGACAATCATATTGCCATTTGTTGAAAAGAAAAAAAAGAGCATCATGTTGAGTTCTAAAAACACAGCTTAACAATTTAGCTCAGACGAGACATTTATTTTGATTGACCAATAAGGAAATTGTGACACATGTGATCCGAACTTCGAACACTAGATCGTTGCATAGTGAGCGACCGACGACTTGATCGCTTAAAACCACCCACCGTGCACATAAACTAGCTACCAGGCAGGTGGAGGCTAGGACTGCAAAACAACACAAAAGGTATGTATTATTAAAAAAAAAAAATTCATTTAACAAGAGAACTGAAACGGACAGCTATGGGAATAGATAGGCTTAGACTAGATCTAGTATAGAAGTAACTCGGATCTAGTACACAAGCGATAATTAGATTCCAGGTTTGGCATCGACCCATTCTGCTTTTACGCCTCTAATGACTTTACATTGGCCCCGTGGGAGGCGTTGCTCGTTACACGGTACATGGTTACATCTTTAGCCATGGTGAGCTGTCCTCCGACAGACTTCAGTGAGCTGCTGCTCTGGTGCCTTTAATCCTCTATACATTCCATTATTCTGACCTGAGTATTTTCTCATTCGTACCATTATGACTCTGCGCATTTTGGCAAGAGGACTGGGCATTTTAAAAATATGAGAGGGAGAGAGAGAGAGAGAGAGAGAGAGAGAGAGAGAGAGAGAGAGAGAGAGAGAGAGAAAGATACATGGAAAGACGTACAGATATCATAATAGATTCTTATCAAGGTTGAGCATTTTTTATTTTTCTTTTATTATAAAAAAATATGTGGATCTAGATAGATAGATAGATAGATAGATAGATAGATAGATAGATAGATAGATAGATAGATAGATAGACTGATCGATAGTCTCATTTTTGGACATAGAGGGACATGGTGAGATAGAAATATTGAGGGTTTATGAGAAGAAAACAGAAACAAAGTGAAACAGAGACAATGATAAAGAATTAGAGCAAATTTAAGAAATAGATAATTTTAAGTGAAAGCTTTCGCCACGGCACCAAACACTTTACATCTTCTTTATCTTGAGCCCTGTTTGCGAATTTGCGCCTTTCATTAAGAGACCCGTTTTTTTTCCTGTGGAAAACATCTTTTCTTTAATAAAATTAATGTCAAGATCTGAGGAGATGAAAATTTGAACCTGCGACAATTGATAATCATTCAAGGGTTTTACCATTAAAACACTGACACTCTGACACTTAAAGCAAAACATTACAAACGGACAAAAAAAAAAAAAAAAAAAAAGGACCCGTAAATAGAGACTAGAAGGGAGTAAGGGCAAGAAGCTGTAAAAGAATTTCCTCTTTTTCCCAGGTCATGTTATTGACTAGCCTTTCGAGAGATTTACATGGATTTCTCAACGTTCCTGGAAACCGAGCCATAGCAGAGGAAACTTGAGGCTGATGCATTACAAGAAGAGCGACGTGAATCTGGCTGCGTCAGACGAAGCCAGCATTAGCGCTGATGGGCCTCCAGGCAGAAAGCAACCAGAGGCAATCCTACCTCCCTCTAGTCGTATGTGAGAGCTTTGTTAGCGCTCTAGGCTTTGAGAGTCAGTGGAGGGAGCGTTTGATAGGGATGAGAGGAAAAGGAATAAAGAGGGGGTGAAAGAAAGAGAGAGGAGAGAGAGATGGGAGAGAGAGAGAAAGAGAGAGAGAAAGAGAGAGAGAGAGAGAGAGAGAGAGAGAAAGAGAAAGAGAGAGGCGTGGTTCAAAGAAAGGAAGAGTAATAAAAGGATTGAAAAATTAAGAAACTGGGCCAACGAGAGGCAAACAAATTCGATCTCTTGTATATCCCCCTGTGCTTCCATTGTATTTTTTTTCTCTCTCTCTCTCTCGCTCTCTCCCCATACTTATTTTTCATTTTGACCCGCTCTTCATCTTTTGTAGTATTCTACTTTCTAATATCGCTTTCTGCAAATATGGACAGTCTTTGATTTCTTTGATAGCAAATTGTCTAGTGTCACAAATCAATGAAAACCATGGACCAGAACAAAATATTTTATTTGAATGCCGAAACGTCTGCAAAAAACATCTACATTATGATTTTGTATTCTTTCCAAATGATTGAAAACACATCGCTTAACAAGGAACCAACAGAGATTTTGTATTGAAAGTCATAACTTATGAAGAAAATATCTAAACATATATACCCCCCCACACACACACTATAAAACACCTTACTTTGTTTGTTTAAATTACAGGTTTCCTGTGCTTCTCTAGCTTTGATAGAACATCTAAAAGTATAAAAGAAAAATCTGAACCATTTAAAGAAAAGAAGAGATCACCTTTTGTCTAGTTCATTATGGTTAAAAGAACAAGCATTGTACATTTTTAGTTGAATGAAATACATTTTACTTTGAGAACTGAGCTAATAAGTAAAGCTTTCATTAATCATATAGAACCTAGTCTTGTGATGAAATACACAATTGAAAGAAGGGTGAATCGTAGAAACGAACAGGCAATTGAAATGTCAATCCAATCCAATTACTATAAAACACATCGAAAGAGCTTCAGACAATCTGAGGTGAAAAAAGACTGTTCTCTTGATATAGGATGGGCTCGATTTATTGTCTCCTCTAGATCTTAATTTCAGACGTAGTTCTCGGCATTTGATTCCTGTAGGATTTTAGGAGTCATCGACTTACGTGTCGACGTCTCATCAGAGCTGGCATTAAAGTCACGCACTGTAAATCTATCTATCTATCTATCTATCTATCTATCTATCTATCTATCTATCTATCTATCTATCTATCTATCTATCTATCTATCTATATATATATATATATCTATCTATCTATCTCTCTCTCTCTCTCTCTCTCTCTCTCTCTCTCTCTATATATATATATATATATATAATATATGCTCTTTAGACAATAATTTCACATTAACTGTAAGGGCTATATATTATTCAAGAGAACCAAATAAAAAAAAAAGAAAAAAAAACACACACACAACAGAATGTTTAATTGGTTTTTAAGACCTTTGGTCCAAAATTCAATATAAGCTTTATGTTATAACCACACAAAATACAATCTTGTTTTGTAAATAAATAGCCGACTATTCTTTTAAGTGTTATCAAACTTTATTAGATATCCGAACATTGAAATCCCGGAGATATATAGATAAGTTCAAAGATGCTGAAAATACGCTAGTATTTTAGCCCTCTAGGCCAAAGTGAAACAAACGAACAAACACAACATTATATTATACGTATAAAAACTTACTTTCCATAGATATCATCCTCAGGAATGGCGTCCTTGCCGAGGGTTGAAATGAGCATAAGAGACGTACAGGTTGACATTGCGCTGAGTGTCACTTTGCGCCTTCCTTTGCCATCTTGGTAGGAGAAAAGAGAAGATCAGATAAGATAAAATCATTCTTTTCCAACTGCATACAGGGATCTTATGCTCAACAAAGGAAGGAAAACACACGATAGAGAACAAGACTAAAAACAGGAAAGTACTGATTACAATGTATAACAAAAAAGAAAACAATGGTAGATACAGCAACGCTTAAAACCAGTCATAAAAGCAGAACATAGTAAACAGTAAGATCAGGTGAGGAGTATGGCTGCAAAGTTGATTTAATTGTTGAGCAAAGACGAAAGCAAGAACAATGGTACAAAGACAGGTTGAATACTGACCCGAATACTACAGATTTCCATGGCTAAAACTATTGCAAGCCATGACTTGAAGAAATAGATTTGTGTACAGAGATGAACAACGAACGGTTTGCGTTTGTTCATCCTTGAGAAGTGGTTTATAATATTGATAGAGAATAAAATTGGAATACGTTAATGAGATACTGATTATTTATGCCAAGAGAGTTTTATGTCTATCTGTGGTACGCCTTTCTGCGTCGGTCTGTTGCGCAGATTTTCTGGAAGATTGTAGCTCTTGTGTTTCACTGGAGTTTAATGGTCAGGCAAAAAAATTCTGTATTATTTCTGTCGCCTTTAATTTTTGATAAACCAAAGACGGATTAAGATGAAGCTGCTCTATGTATGCTATGTAGGGGCCTACGGTTTAAAATCCAAAAAGTGCCGTGAAAAAAATAATTCGATTATGTTCTAAACCGAATTATTAAAAATTGTGCTCCATTTTAATTTTCTGTGAACAAATGTTGACTTGAGATCTTCTCCCCTCTAAAAGTAAGAAAGGAGAAGAAGGCGAGCCCCAAAACCCATCGCCAAAAGTGAGGTCAAACTGGCGATAGAATGTCCCCTGAGAGTTTTCAGATAAAAAAGTTAACCCTAACGACCAGTGGCCACCAACCCTTTCCATTTCAATTTTTTCAAAATCTTAGAATTTGAAAAAAAATTTGAATGAAACTGCAAACAATTTATCAGACATCAGTTTGTAATATAAGGATTCAAATTGCCCACCATGTGTAAAACGAAAGTGGAGAGGGTCAATGAGCTAGCAATACTGGATAAGATTTCTCTTGAAAAGGCGTTTGTAGACACTCATAGGCCTTATGCAGCTGTATCTAACAGGTTTTTTTGTACCTTCTATTACAATATTTCATTAAGAACACTTAGAACTGCTTCACAAAAGGTCAATGCAGGAATGGAAAGCAATTTTAAAGGGGCACATTCAACAAATACGAGAGCATTTTGAAGTAATGTCTGTAACCACTTTTCCATAGCTCATTCAATGCAAAACAACGCAGCAGAGTGTCTTTGCCTTGATCTTTTTCTCCTCGCACATTCCTCTCAATGCTTAGTTGCAGATTCTATATTCTCACTACCTCTCCATTTCAAATTTTGATACAATTCCTATTACGGATAACCCCGTTGGGAATATTTAACCTCGTTGAAGTGGTAAAGTATCGAAATGTTAATACATCTTACATATCCGATCAATGACAGACCGACTTTTCTGTGGCTCTTGCCATTGATTTTCCCGTCCCTTTTCCCTTAAAGGCAGAACAAAATTTCTTCTTTCTTTTGCGTTGTGCTGGGACGTGGATGTCATAAACACGGGCTGTTAGAGTTTTTCAAGGAGCATCTAAGAAGTTTCAATGATTTAAAAAAAAATTTACGCGTTGAAAGCTCCATTGATTAATAATAAGGTATCTTTAGAAGTTTACTCATACAGCAATCAGAATCCATGATTCAAAGCTAACTTTCATTTTATTTGATTTCTTGTAATTTTTTCTTTTGGTTGTTTTGGATTACATTGAATCCATTCCATCCCGAAGTGCTTTGACCCTAGAGATGTCACTCTTTAATAAAACCATGTATATGTAGTTGTGGTGCAATGGAATATTATTTTCATTTCAAATTCAAATTTTCAATTCAAATTTTTTTTCGCATCACAAGAAGGAGAAAATAAGAATAATGGAGAATCGAAGCGGCCGCTGACACTAAACTCCTAAGATTATCTCTCAAATCACGACTGTCTGGGATGGGATCTAAGTCAATCTGACCTAGGCAGAGCAGTTTAGCGTTGCTCTGGTTCTGCTTTCTCACTGGTCAGTGAGAGAAGATTTGGGTGCACGAGTACCGATTGAATAACTTTAGCGGAAGAAGAAACAAGTCATCTTTTTTTCTTTGCTTTCTGGCCCATGAATCTAGACACTGTCACAATGAAGAGTATAATGCGCATTTAATAAGTCTTTGAAATCTCTGGCACTTCGCACAATTCACATACAAAACTTAGGGAATTTAAACTGATATTGATTTCTCAAAAGATTAAATTTATATACCGACAATTTGATTTGTAGGGACTGCTCTCAAGACATATGTCAAGACTGATTTTCCATCTATGTTTTTTTTTTTTTTACATAAACACACATGACGTATGAAAGAGACTTGTATAGATTCCAAACTTTTTTCCCAACAAGATAACATAAGAGGAGCAGAAGCTTGCATGTTATGAGTCTCTCAATTTTTTTATATGTCTAGCCAGGTGTTGCCGATGCCCTAAACTTGCCCAATAAATACTGCCTTTTTCTGGAGTTGAATCAAGTGCAGTAAAACTGCGCAATGAAAATGCCCTGAGATTAACAGACCCATAAAGTGATGTCAAGAACATCGTAACTTTTAGGAGAGAACTCTTTGGTCAGAAATCAGCCGCTAAGCATTACTGCTCTTTTGCTAACTAAGTTCCACACAATCAATCTTTCTTGCCTGTAAAAAAAAAAGCAGATAAATATACAATTGTTATTCAAATCATTTAAAACGTAGAAATCAAGAGAGATTTTGATGCTATTTTTTGTTATGTGAAGGAGAAATGGAACTTTTTTTTTTTTGTCAAAGATTCACTTTTTTAACCCCCCCAAAAAATAAATGTTGTTTAAAACGCACAATAGCTCAAACGCAATGAATAATAATAATAATAAAAAAAAAAAGTTTGTTTTCATTAAAAATACTTCTCGTTAGCAGCAAAACAAAACAAAACAAACTAATTAAAAAAGATAAGGTATTTGAGAAGAATGCTACTGTCTTCATACTATAACCAGTATATTTTCTTTTGAAGCATTTTATTAAACTATTTTTTCTATTGATGACAGATAAGTGATTCATTTAAAATTATTAGTGAAGCCCACACGTTGCAAAGTTAAATTTATGGCCAATGTGGAGTGAGGGTGGCAATTTAAAAAAAAAATGGCTTAAGAATTTTCAAAGGAAATTTATTTAAAATAACTTTAAAAAATCTGCTAAATATACCGTAGGTCATATTCCTTTCATTTTAACGAATAGCAAGATAGGGATAAAGGATTGGGTCACAATGCATTTTGCCATTCAAATATAATTTAAATTGTGTGCCGAGTCTAGATCAAGATAAGCAGAAGAAGAATGGCAAAAGAAAAATTGGAAAGAAAATCATACAAACGGCAGTGACGCATACAATGAAAAATACAGACACCAAAGATATTGTTTGTAGATGAGGTGCAAAGACTGCTACATCTAAGTCTATAATCATGAGCAGACCATCAAGAATTGTGTACCATTCATAAAAATAGAGAAACACTCCTACAGAAATCTGAGGTAGATAAGTAGGTAGGTAGTAGAGAGAGAGAGAGAGAGAGAGAGAGAGAGAGAGAGAGAGAGAGAGAGAGAGAGAGAGAGAGAGAGAGAGAGAGAGAGAGAGTGTAAGATCGAGAGAAAGTGAGAGAGACACAGACAGACAGAACGAAAAGGAGCGAGAAAGAGAGAGAGAGAGAGAGGGGTACAGAGGTAGAGTGGGGCATATGTGTATGTATATGGGGCGTCGGTGGCACAGTGGTTAGCGAGTCCACCCTTTCTGTCGCTGGTTCGAGTCCCGCCACCGGCGCCATGGCCTGACGGAGGGCCTATAAGCCTGAGATCACCTTGTTGTGGACTGGCTATATACAATACTCTCTCTCTCTCTCTCTATATATATATATATATATATATATCTATATATATCTATATCTATCTCTCTCTCTGAGCCTGAGAATAACCTGCAAAATTAGGAAGTCCCATTTTGAAGATGAAGTAATAGGCTTGTTTTGCTTCTTTGTTTCGGAAAATTTTTACATTTCTGCTCCATAGGATAAAGACTTTCTTTTCCCACTCTTTTTCTCGCTCTGTACTCAAGTCGCTTTCTATTCGTTTCAAATCCCTCTCTTCTATCTTTATCCCCTTAGTTCAACACCTCTTCCCGTCTCAATCGCTTTTAGTTTTTTCTCATTCCTTTCTATTTCTCGCAGATATAGCTACGCTATAAAAAAGGAGAGCAAATATAACAAACAATATTGTTTGAACCAAATAATAGTAAAATCTTATTTCAAAATTATATATTATCCGTATTAATCTAAAGCTGCACCAGCAGTTGAAAGAGGTCATAACGGAAAAAACCCCCAGTAATTTTATTCTTTTGAGAATTATTTTTTCCAAATAATGAGTAAAGATTTAGGTAAATGAAAACATGAGCATTTTCAATGAGTGCAATTCTTTAAAAACATCTGAGATCAAATAATTATTTCAAAGGCATAGATACAAAAGCTGTGCCCCTCAAAATCATTGAAGTAGAACTGTGATTGCTTCACCGTTATGGCTCTCAAATCTCGCTGAATAATTAATCATTGAAAATTCATAACAAGTGTTAATCAATACAATTAACACTTGTATTAATTGAAACCTTGGAAATCTTATTTCTTATGATTCTTTTAGTCAGCAATGTCGCTGATGTACTCACACAAGCATGCTGTAATGTCTTTCTCCTCTATTTCGTGAGATCTGCATAGATTTACGAGAAATTGGACGTCTTTCTGTGAAGTACAAATGTAAATGATTAAACGAAACAACATTTTTAAAAAGGTTTGTCGCATTGCCGTAAGAAGAGATCGAAAAACAACAAAAGATTAGATTTTCAAAAATTATTTTTAGTTGTCATGTTTTGAGACTATTTTCAGCATTTAAAAATATATTGTATTTAGAGTTTAACTCCAATACGATAAATGCAAACTGTTTTCCTCCTCATTCCAGGTGTATTCTTCTTCTTCTTCTTCTTCTTCTTCTTCTTCTTCTTCTTCTTCTTCTTCTTCTTCTTCTTCTTCTTCTACCTACAAATACTACTACTACTACTACTACTACTACTACTACTACTACTACTACTACTACTACTACTACTACTACTACTACTGCTTCTACTTCCACTACTACTACTGTCACTTCTATCAATATTGCTAGTACTACTTCTATGCAGATCAAACGCAATTTTTGATTTTACCAATGGCATGAAAAAGGCGACCACAACGGCAATTTAATCAAAGCATGTATGTTTCCAGTATGATATGATGGCTTACATTTGTTTTATGTTATGAGAATATTCTCTAACCAACCTACCCGTATCTCGGTGAGTAAAGTTTGGAGTTTAGCTGACTTTAGTTCGGCCTTCTTCCTCGCACGTTTCATATTCATTATCTGGATATGATGCTTGTGCTTCATTGTCATGAGGAAACCTACAAGGGAACACAAGGTACGATGGAATCAAGGGGAATTTTATGAGCATCAATATTCATGCCAATGGTCATAGCTGAGTTTCTTTTTGCGACAAAAATAACACAATCCCTCTCACTCGAAGTTTCCTTTTGACAACAGCAAACTATTTACTTTGTCCACTGGACGTGGTAGAATGGAGAGGTATTGATTTTATTTTCATTGCTGTGTGCATAGATTTATTTTAAATGGTTTTTATGTCTATCCAGCTTTATCTTTTATTATCTTTGTCGCCATCTCATTATTTTCGTTTCAATGTGCTTGATATATCTAATCTACATCTGATCCCGCCGATGTTAAAATCAATTTTACGAATATAACAACAACAACAACAACAACAACAACAACAACAACAACAACAACAACAACAACAACAACAACAACAACAACAGCAACAACAAAACATTTTTGATGTTTGTTTTATAAACCTGAATCGCAAAGTCAGACTGCTAAATCAAGATATTAGACAACTTTATTATTTTTTCATCTTTTAGAAAATCCTGACTACTACTTAGTAACAACAATTTTATCGTAAAAAAAGTAGCCTAGTCACTTCAATTGACGCCATTTTTCGATTTTCTCTCAGATACATTGAAAAAAAGTGTGAATACTTTGTACGGGATATTTATTTTCATATGTGAACGCCATGATACAGTGTACTTTTTCAGTTTTTTGAGCCATAAAAAGATAATAAAAATATGACAAGTGTTAGATAAATTATTTGATTGTTGAGGGCATTCTCTAAAGGCTAAAATATGGAGCGTATATTCTAAAGGCTAAGACATCATCTTAAGAGAACAGATTTAGAAAATAAAAAAAAAAACAACCAAAAATCACAGTGTTAACAATATTGCCTGTTAGAGATTATTCACTTCTGCCTTTATCTTATCTTTTGTCTTGTCTTTGTTCTTTCAAATTCACATGTATTTTTTTATTTGTGTGTAATTTGTCTCTGATGTTCTCATCCTATGCATAATGTAAAGGCTCCAAAGGCCTGCACGAAAAGTGAAAAACGTCTTTGAATCACCGATTTTCCTTCTTTTATTTAGGAAAAAAAAAAGATTTGAAGGCAACAATCTGCCCCGTCCTTCTCCTTAATCGAAGTTCCTGCCCATTGCTGATTTTTTCCTCCCTTCTTTTCATATGAAATCAAAGAAAATTTTTAAATTAAATTCTCTACTTAGTAAATTATCCAGGTCTATCTATGTATGCGATATAAAATGAAATGATATCACACGTTTGCATAAAATATATTTGTTAACTCGTGACTTTTAGCCATTTGACTTTCCATCCTCTCCTTAATTTGATTCTTTCTCTTTTTCTGTGTGGCCATGGGAGAATTTATCATTGTTATCCTGACTAGCATAAACCACTATTCAAATGTTATCCCAAGCCTTCTCATCTAATCGTATCTTTTAATTGACAGCGGTTGCAACTTTTTTCTAGTAACTTGAAATACGCTTATCTTGATTTTAAATCGTTGATCGCAGGCCAAGAGTTAAGTGAAATTTGGGATGTGACGACTTTCTCCTTTATTTACATTTTCCAGTCTCTAACGATGTTAAGTGGTATTGATAGGCAAAAGAACAATAGTCCATCCCTGTTATAAACTATATATAACAGGATTGGGACATGGATATTTCTGTACATGCTTTGTAGAAAGAGGGAATAAGAAAACTGATAGCAAAAGTTTCTAGCCCGAAGCCAATTTGATGTTGTTTGGTCATAAGAGTTGTCGACTGTCAGCGATGCCATTGAGCCAAGAGAATGCGTTGACAGTAATTTTGTTATATTATGGTGTGAAAGGATTCACTAAATAGGGACATTTTCATCTCATTGCTTACTCTTCCTAAAGAGACTTTGTCACACAATCTAATATAAAAATTATGGGAGACGATTTCTTGGATACGGCAATGAGAAAAATAGAACGCTAGAATAATCTAAATGTTTTGGATTATTACACCTAGATAAAGTTTTTTTTATGCATCTGTTTACTTTGAAAGCACCGTGTTCTGAGCTTTTCCACATGGAGTTTAAGTCGGCGGTAATCAGTGTGAATCAAGATATGATGGTGGCATTGCAATGAGTAGAAATGTGTCTTTTGCTTACTGTAAGTTTGAAAGAGTTCAATCTGAATAAATTTGCCAGTCAGCTGTCTTAAATGATAAATTATCTGTACTTGCAAGATACACGCAGTGCTGTGGAATCGTGTCTTATTAAGAATGATCAATAGCCTGTAATATATAGGATCAATTGGTGAGAATGTGGAACGAATTGTGTATATCAAGAAATATAAATGTAATTGCTGGCAGAGCCGAACTGGAGGGTTCAACAAGTGGATTCCCATATGGGCCTTGTTTGTTTTTCTCACACATTTCCGGAGGCAAAATGTATCACACGGAACGGATTTAATAGCTGATAAAATTCTTTGCCCCTACTATTTTATGGATTCTGATCAAGTACCACTTATTACGGATTCGAACAGGCACTTTCCTCATGATTTATTGCCAGGACTGCGAACGAGTAGCCACTCACTCTGAATTCGTATAATCATTTTCCTGGGACCAATTATTATTTAGAGATTTTATTGCAGTGTTGTGTTCTTACATGTGAGAGGAAAAAAAAAATGAAAGCTCAAGCTGAGTCCCATGCTCTTAGCCCTGTGAGAAATGTAGATTGTGAATCGGCGCTAATTAGAGCATAGACTTGTGCAAGTGAGGGAGGATTAAGGCATACATAATACCTGCCTATTCATGTACGATAATTATGAGATTTTAATAAGTCAATAAGCCGACTAGGATTACGTCTTATTATGATTTTTCCTGGATTAATTGAGGTTATGTAAACGGAATAACAGTTTTAATGATGTTTTTTGGTGTAGTAATGTATGTGTTTACAATTTTATTGCCCCAGGACATCATTTGGGTCCTTTCCTTGGTCAGAGGTTTACTTGTACTCATAGTGATTGCTTTGACTGGTACCACTTATTGGTCGATTTAGCGGTCCTTTTCTATGATCAGTTAACTTAGCACAGTTTTGTGTAATGAAGAAAGTAAATAAAGTCACTACTCTGTTACAACAACAAGAAAGACTGTTAGTTCTCAACTTCAAAAGGATTCAGCTCCTTTAAAAATCTTATCTGTTGTGGTTTACCAGTCGGACTTAGTAGAAGCTCTTTAAATCCATCAAAACACATAAAGAGCTTGTAGCTTTGCCATTTATAAAACAATTGGAAATCAAAATAATTTTTTCCTTTAAATCACGACAATAATTATCAACCTAACAATATCAAGAAAAATAAATCAATAAACAAACAAAAAAAAAACAAATAAAAAAGGCAGCCAACACATTTCGTAATGCATTAGAAGTCTGAACTAATTTTGACTGATTTAAGCATCTGCGTGCAAATATTTTATTTAAAAGCTTTTTAGGTTTTATTACTAACAAAATTTATTTACTCATCTTTCTGATTACCAAGGCAGTGCACCTAATTATAGGTAGGAAAATTTTATACTAAAATTTATAAAGAAAATACTCTGATTTTGTTTCTTCTCTACCTTTCAAAAGTGGTTAATGATGTATTTAAAAACTGCCTCTCACACCTGCATAATCATGTATCTAGGGAATGCTTTTAAGTTGCAGTAATAACCATTGTATTTTTGTTGTAAACAAGACTGGAGTAAGTGCTAATTTTGATCTTTTTCAGTATTTCTTGTATCAAGGCATTGTATTGAGAAACACAGAGAAAGGAAACACGCGAGAGAGAAAGAGAGAGAAAGTGAGAGAGAGACATAGAGAGAAAAAGAGGGAGAGAACAGTTAAAAAAAGAAGAAAATTGAAAGCGTCTAAAAGAAACAATCCATAGTGAGGAAGAATAAAAGAGACAGAAAGAGAGAGAGAGAGAGAAAGAGAGAGAGAGAGAGAGAGAGAGAGAGAGAGAGAGAGTGTGTGAGAGAGATAGGGTTGAGAAGAGGAAGAAGGGAAAAAAAAAGAAAAACAGAACTGAAACAGTATTTATATATATACACACACACATTTAAATACTGAAAGAAGAAAAATGCGAAGGAAACCACTGATAGGCGGAAATGAGAAGTTGTCAGAGGCTCAGACTAGGAAGTTGTTCCCCTTTAGCAGTAACAAACCCACTAAAATTATTGCAGGGAGGCTGAGGGACAATAAAGGCCCTTGACCGCCTCTTGCGGACCGCTAGGAAGTTGGAAGACGGTACGATCTAATGAGGTTAGCTCACTATTGACAGGGACATAATGTAGGGTAACGAGTACACGGAAGCCATGTCATTCTCACTATCTCTCTCTCCTTCTCTATCTCTCTGTGTTCCTGCCTGTCTCTCTGTCTCTTCCATGTCATTTCTTTCGCTTCCTTTTAAAAAAATTCTGTTTTCGCTTTTTCTGTGTCACTTCAAATATCTGCAAATAAATAGAGCTGCAGATAAACAAAAGAGATAGATAGGTAGAAAGATGTATGGATATATCGATAAAGAGCTAGCTAGCTGAATAGATAAATGGACGGAAGAATAGAAGAACAGGTAAGCACAACAACTTATATAATATGTATGAGGAATATAGGTAGTAGTTTGATAGATACTTAATTTTTACAAAATGATTTAGGTGGTTATTAGAAAAAATCGCGAGTGAATATTTAGAAATGAAAAGAGAGAGAGAACGAGACCAGGAGAGAAAGAGAGAAAGTGAAAAGCAAAGAGAGAGAGAGAGACAAAAACAGCGTGAGTGTGTGAGAGAGAGAGCCAGAAGGAGTGAAAGAGACGCAGACACACATGCTTTGAAACGCATTAAATGAAGAAAGCATGAGGTTGACATCACCGTGAATCTACATCCATTGACTTGACCATGTTAAGGCACTAATTTTCATCCTATTTCCAAGAAAGAGAAATATAATGACTTTCCAGCTTTCCCAAACACTGTACTTCTACTAGCCCGTTACCGTGCAATGTGGACACTCACTATTGACAATTCGAACTACCCTCCAAGGCAACAGCAGCACCAGGATTGTCGTAGCATCCTTGCCTGTTTCATACCAACGGCTGTCCAAAAATACAAAGTCCAAGGCGAACGACGAGACGACGATAAAGGCATCAAATACCTGAGATTGGAAAAGAATGACAGTTAGACATTGAGCATGGAGAGATATTGGGGCTTTAATCTGTGAGATAAAATAAGTCATATCCATGCTAAAGTTTGCGGATATATTCAGTGAAATAATAAATTTGTATTCACACATCCATGCCATCCGATGAATCGGTTTAAAAGCACCGATGATTGATTATTGAGGTACTAAAATAAATAATAAAAAAAAAAACAGTAAAAGGCAAAGACACGATATGAAAGTAAGATTGATATTTTTTACCTTTTATTAGCTTTTCGAAAATATCTGACAACTTACTTTGTGACAATACCGTTCATTTTCACAGTCCTAGATAACAGTTTCGAAATACAATTAACTTGGCATTAATAGCATAAAATAAAAACCCCAAAGTCTTCAAAGATAAAAACAAACCAAACAACCCCAATGACACCAAAGCACCCTCTCCCTCCCCCCCCCCCCCCCCCAAAAAAAAAAAAAAAAAATGGACACGCCCACTCACGCCCAACCTCATCCTCTTTGCCATTCTTTAAGTAAAATGGAGAATTTTTAACTTTTGTCTTATTTGTTGACAATGCATCATGATTTTGTAAAATATACACAGTACATTTAAGTAACTCGAAACACTTTGATCCAAGTCCTTAGATAAGAGATCAAGATTGATATGAGATCGCGTTTGTCTAAACGTCCGGAAAATCTTGAGAGCGAGAAAACGAACTTTTTTTGTTTTTGCTTTAAACGAAATGAAATCCAGGTTTATAAAAACCGAAGGTATGAATATAAATTGTGTAGATATTTGCCAGGCTAACAATGAACAAAAAAGAAATACTCTGTAAATGAGGGGCATATAGGATTTGATCTTCCTGTTTTTTCGGGATTCGTTTTCGTGATTATTTCAGTAAATAAAATTATATTATAAATTCATTAGCACTCAAAAATCTCAAATTGAGAATTAAGAGAGGGTTTATGAGTGTGA
>BLXT01003184.1:657031-669358 GCA_019648995.1 Plakobranchus ocellatus
CCCCCCCCCCTCTCTCTCTCTCTCTCTCTCTCTCTCTCTCTCTCTCTCTTTCTGTGTCTCCTTTTCTCTTTATATATGTGGCTTAATCTCTCCTGTCATTTCACGCTCACGAGTTTACTATGTATACTTCGCACATTCCAAATGAAAAGGCCATTTCCCGAAACTCACTTTGTTCATGTCTCACAGTGGACAACTTCTCCATACTTTAATTTGCAGATCTTCGGTGGACTTGCATCCTTCCATCGCCACTCGTACCTTCAATGATGTTCATTAATTTCCTTTCTTGTGTTCTGTCCCCTCCTCTCTCTCTCTCTCTCTTTCTCTCTCTCTCTCTCTCTCTCTCTCTCTCTCTCTCTCTCTTTGTATTGTTCCCCTTCTCTTTTTTCTTTTCTCGTCATTGAAACCTCTATAAACCTTTATCTGTAAATCACTCCATTATCGGAACTTCATATTTCTTTCTCTTTGCAACACAAACATATCTCCCCAATGGAAGAATTGCCTTCGTGGTTTAATTTTCGAACCCACTGTTATTTTCTTCTTTTTTTTTCCTGGCCTGGGCATGTATAACGATATTGGAAAATATGCTTGTAAAAAAAAAATTATCTTGTTGGCTTCGTCACAATATGTCTCGAGAGTTCCTCAATCTTCTCTTGAGACTGGCTCCATTAATCTGATCAACTAATGCTTTTTTATGGACTAAAAAGTCAATAGATCAATAATTTATCGTATGGTATCACGATACTACGAAAGTACAGTGAGTCTCCTTAGATTAATGGTGGCGTACAATCCCCTACTGTTCTGTGAACATCTATATCTTTTTTTTTTTTCTTGAGGCAAATACAATAATATTTAATCGTGTTTCGCAAGGGAATTTATGGCTGTATGATTATTTATTATTATATTTATATTTTTATAAAAAATCACGGTACTACGAAAGTACAGTGAGTCTCCTTAGATTAATGGTGGTGTACAATCCCCTACTGTTCTGTGAACATCTATATCTTTTTTTTTTCTTGTGGCAAGTACAATAATATTTAATCGTGTTTGGCAGGGGAATTTATGGCTGCATGAGTATTTATTATTATATTTATATTTTTGCAACAATTTTACTATATTTACAACTACTAAATTAGGAACGAATCTTTCTATGATACCCTTTTCTAAGTTGTTCTCAGGTTCCTCTCACAACAAAAAAAAACCTCCCATCTGTTCACAGTTAAATTGAACAGAGGAAAGGGATTATTTTCAAAGCATAACAAATTATATACCGGTAGTAAACATAAAACTATTCTTTTAAGATGAAGCTATCTAATAACATATATGGGACTTATTTTAAGCCAAGAATGTTATTGTATTGTTGTATTGTAATCATTAATCTAAAGTGTCAATAGAAGCCTGAAAACTGGTGTCATTTATAGGTGATTATCTGAAGACCCGACTTAGTCGATATTCTCTCAGCAATGCCTAAGATTTTTTTTTTCCCTTTTTACAACTAAACAAAATCCCGAGTTTTCCAATCATGGTAAGAGCTTTCCTTTAAAGAAATTACCTTTTCTGATGAAAAAGGGCACAGCTTGACAACATTCTAAGACTAACTCTTTGCACGTTCCAACCACCTCATGACTTGTCAATGACTATTTTTTTTATCTCATGACAGAGTAAAATCTTATTTGTTACGTTCTGGTTTTAGATGTTGAAAGCTGTATTTCTTTCTTCACTCGAAATGCTTCTATATTTAAGTACACATTTTCAGGAAAAAAACATCCTTATAGATTTCTTTTGTTAAAAAACAAAACATTGAGCTCTAGAGCATTGCGTATTAGGTCAACCGTTCAGGCTTGAGTAATACAATTTTCACACTCTTCTACTTAAAACATTTTTATTTTTACTATGATGGAGATCTTTTTTTTTTCTTTCTCATATTATACGCTGTCTTTTTTTTTCCTTTGCTTTGACTAAAACTCCGAATATTTCTGATTTGTACTTAACCCACGCATACACACCCGCACACACCAGCTTTATATCTGACTATTAAATTTTTGTCAATGATATCTTGTTTTAAGCACAAGACCATTCGTGATTTTTTGTTCACGATGACATTGAGTGGTTTTTGTAAAGCTTTTTTGTGAAAAAGAAGAAAAGAAAAAACAAAACAAAACAAAACAAAACAAAACATTGGCTTCTCAACTTTTTCATCCTAAACAAACTCTTTGTCGTTTTATCACAGTTGAAGCTTTTTTTCTGCAGTTTTCATCACTTTCAAACATCATATTTATCTTTCTTCGGTCCCAATTCAATAGAGATCGATTTATTGTGCCCTGGGTCTAATACGTCAACATTACACGACAATCTGAGGAAATTGGCACCTTGTTGTCGAGAAAATTGCGGAAGTTAGGACAAGTTATCAGTTGGTTTTCTTTTTATAGGGAAAAAAAGTCATGTAATAACGCAAGCTAGGATATCTTTAGCACGTTTTTTTTAGAAAAAATCCCTGATACTTTTAGGTGTGTTTATTATTACAGAAAATAGTGTGAGCGCCAAATTGCTTTAACATGAAAAAAAAAAACCGTTATTTACAGGAGGGCTACAATATGTTTAAGCCGTAAAGCAAAGCTTATGCAATATTTGAACTAGAGTACTAAATGCCTCCTCTGAATCTATCTGTCTATGTATCTATATCTATCTATCTATTTAGCAAGATATCTATCTAATTTATCGTTCTGCCTTAATGTTGTCTGTGTCCCTGGTGTTTACCAATTTTCAGAGGTAGAATTTATTTTGGGACGTTTCGCCTTTTCAAGGCTTTATTTACTTTTGGTTTTCACAGTGTTACAATTTTGAGAGCAACTTTTCAAAAAACTGTTTAGTCTTAAGAGAACTTGTGACAAAGAAATGTTGTAAAGTCAGAATGGCACTGTGATCGTGTATTAAGTATTTTCCTTCGATTCTATTTATCATTTGCCCACCTAGGATTTTTTTTCTCGCAAATCATAATATATATCATAGCTTGAAAATTGTACCAAGGTTCTGTAAAAAAGAAAAAAGAAAAGTCCATTACTCAGAACATACATGTCTGCTTTGGATCTTTCGGAAGCAATATGAAGGATTTCAAAGGAGCATTTGGTGGTTCAATGCCTAGCGAGCCTGCCCTATGACCTGCAAAGACCACTCTGTCATGGCCTCGAGTTCGAGCTCACGCTACTAATGATCTGACCTAGATAGGGCCACAAAGCCTGGGATAACTTTGTTGTAAACGGGCTAGGTGTACAGACATTAACAATCTAAATTTTCTTTTTTGTGTGTGTGTCTAAACCATTTATTTCCCCTTCGTTTGATTTTTTTTTTTTTTGAATTAGTTGTGTCGAACATTAAGGAAAGCTTTTTTTTTTCACACTGCTGGATTCAAAAGCAAATAATCAATGGATTTTTTCCTTGCTTAAAAAAACCCTAACACATTACAAGCCATCACCGACAGATTTTGCTATAATGGCTTTCCGGTGCTTAAGTCTTCTAGCTTTTGCAAAGGACGACCTAATCGAATTTGAACAGCCCGTTCTTTCTCTTTCCTCTAATGTACGGCTAAGTGTATCCGCTTAGGTTGGCCGGGTGAGGTTAAAAGGTTAAACACCCTATATATCCTGTCCAACTGAAGAACTGGTATATTGAACTGAACAACTCTTCTGTAACAGTGACATCCTACAGAATCACTTTTAAGGGCATTTTTTCTTCCATCAGTGCTCCATTTTTTTTTTTAACATTGGATTAGGTTAGTTGCTTCAAACAGATGAGTTAAGTGAAGTTTTGTTAAAAACATACAATTGTTGTAGGTTCAAAGCATTATTGTGCTGATCTCGCGCTAGTGTTAAACTTGCTCTTATGCTCCCCCCACTCTCTCTCTATCACTCTTTCTCTCCCTCTCTTTCTCTCTCTCCCTCTTTCTTCCCTCACTGATGCTACGTCTGAGTCTCTTTTTCTGTGTCTCTCTGTGTTTCTCTTCCTCTGCCTCTGCCTGTCTCTCTTTGTTTTCTATCTCTCTGCCTGTCTCTGTTTCTCTTTCTTATCTTCTCCCTCCAGCTCTCTCAATACGTAGTTCTCTCTCTCTCTCTCTCTTTCTCTCTCTCTCTCTTGTTTTCTATGGCTTTCTTTTTCAATCTATCTGATGTCATCTCCGGTTTCTTACAAACTTAGTATTCTTCTTTTATTGCCTTATGGAACAGAAAAATGCAATTCTTTTCTTCGTCCAAATTTGGCACCTGCAGAGCAATGCTCGTTTCCTACATCTCAATCAATGTTTCTTAACAAGAGAATTTATATACAAAAAGATTACTCTGTTTAACATTTATTTATCTCTTATCGTTTTCACATAATTATGGGCCGTAATCAATATATTTATTTTATTCTAGTTTCTTTTTTTTTTAAATAGGCTGCCGAATTTAATTTGCAAAAACAATTTGTAAGCCCGAATTGTTTTTATCTCTATGTTCGTAATAATGCTATCTTGGTATCTGCGGGTCAAAGATTTTCTGAATTTAAATCAACTTGAAAAATTTAGAGAATAGATTGGATAAGGAATTTTATAGAGAGTAATACTTTGACAACTGGGATTTTCAACGACTGAGTATAGTCCTCTGATTATCCTTTTTTGAACAAATAAGAAACATAGTTGCTTATTTCTCCTTATTCTAGTAAAACAAAACAAAAATAAAATGACCTAGCTAAAAGACTGAATTTGGTAGGCACTAAAGATTAAAAAAATTATGGAATAAAAACCAAACTTGGGAACTCACAAGCAAAGGATAAAGACCATGACAGCTATACATTAAACAGAACACTACAAAACAAATATACAGGGCGATTGACGCTTTTCACAACGCCAAAAACAAATTCCAAGAGAGACAAAAGAAAAAAAAATAACAAGGCCTTCAAAGAACATTCACTAAGCGTTGTGTGTACTTCACTTGGTGAATTTTAAATGAAAACTCTTTCAAGAGAAAAAAATTATGAAAGCCTGTAGTGGAAAATTACGTACTCTTCAAAAATTACTTTCCCCTAAGTCTCTTCTTATTGTATTTGGCGTGAGCGTTTTTACGGAGTCAAATCAATTGACCGCAAAGCTGCCTGGGTTAATAATATTCTTGAGCGACTCCCTAAAAGGGCAGCGCAAAAAAAAAAGTTCTTAAGGGTTTTATTTTTTTACTGCGGCAGAGAGTTGCCGAGAGTATCTTAAATCGTGGAATGGTTTTTTTACCAGCGTGTTTTCAGTGCAATTGTTATAAAAAAAAAATTCATTATTCTTTTCTTTAGTTTATTTAGTGAAAAACATAGTTTGATCTTATTTTCTTATTTATTATCGTCTGAGCCTTCTAAGGGACCCTAAGGGAGGGGTGTAGAAGCCTTAGATTAAGCAAGGCATGGTTCTGACCCTTAGCCACTTAACCGAAGAATATGACGTGATTGTAAATTCACCTCATCCAAAAACTATTCAAATATGCTAATTCAGACCTTATGCATGAAAGAGGATATTATCATAATTGTTTTTTTTTTCCCAAAAATAGGATTGGTTCTTTTTATTTAACAGCTAATTATCTTGCTAAAATGGACATATATAAATACGTTTCAATAAGGTTTTGCACAAAAAAAAATTGGGTTATCATATGTATAAGTACACGCGCTCGCTCCCTCACAAAATACTTTTAAGGCGATCACACACACCCTCATTCGTAACTTGTAGATTAAGCATCATGACAATAACAATAATCTACCAATTAAGTAAGGCATAACATGGTTTCCATAGCACTCTTCTATATTTTAGTAGAGCAAGTCTGTCACTTTGAGTATTCGGAAACTTGTAATACGAATGGTCGCGATGTATTTTCATGATAATATTTATTTATCTGTTTATTTTTTTTTTTTACTAATGTGTTAGGCAATGCAAAGCGTCTCAAAATTATCGGCCTCAAAGCCTGAAGCTATCGAAGCTTTCTATATGGCTTTATTCAATCTTTCCTTGTCTTGCTCTCTGACGTTCCCAACACAGCCAGCATCTCTAAAGGGTATACATAAAGAACAATAGTGGCTGTGATACAAAACAATTTCAAATGTGCTTAAGCAATGAAGATTGTGACATCTATATAAAAATTGTGAAATGTTCCCAACGTGCGGATACCTTTTCTCGTCGCTGAAGCGTCATGGAATTCCCACACCAATTTGCTTGTTCGAATCCCTGTGCGAAGCTTCGTAGTCCGTGTTAGGGGAGAGAGAGTGATAATGGGAATCCAGGGTTCTTAAAAAGCCGGCACCCGGGATACTGATAAATTTGTTTGAAAACACTCACGGGTTATCTCAGTCAACGTTAGTGTTTCATATACCTGCTCACAGTGCCGGCCTCAACAGTGCACGTACTTGTTGTGCATACGCCATTAAACTCCCTCCCCATTTTTCAGCATTCCAACCCTCTCTTAGTATCGAAAGTATTATTAAACATCCACTTTCCCTTACACGGTTGAATCATATGTTTCTCGACCTTCTCCTTTAGGGGCCTTGTCTGAAATAAGCATTGGCGATGATGTTCCTCCCCTCAAACTTATTCTCAGTTAACCTCATACAGTTGTTGTTGCTATTCTTGTCTATTGTCCATGACGTTAGATTTTCAATAAAAGTTATTCTCTGCCTACCTCTCCTGCGTTAGCTTTCAATCTTTCCAGTGACTGCTAAGTGCCCTAAACCCTTATGTCGGAAATCATGACCTAAAAACTGTAGTTGCCTCTGTCTTATGGTTTTAATTAGTAATCGCTCAAGATTAGCCTCTATCAGTACCAATTCATTTGACTTATTTTCTGTCCATGATATCCTTATAATTCTTCTGATAAAACATGTATCTACTGCTTCTAGTTTTCTCTGTTTGCTTGTTAATTGTGCAACCCTCACTACCACTTAAAAGTACTAACCAAAATATGTTTTAAATACCCTTATTTTGGTTTTCATACTTATGTTTCTGTTTGCCAGGATTAGTTTCATTTTTTGGTACTTATCTTTGGCCATAGCTATTGTTTTACTTGTTTCACTTGTGTATCCTTCATCTAATGTTATCAGGCAATCTGGATATTTGAATTTTGTAATTTCTTTGATTTGTTCACCTTTGCTAACGAGATTGCACTTGGGGTTAGAGGATTTCTCAAAGATTACCATACATTCCGTTTTCTTTCAATTCAACGACATGCCCATTCTTTCACTCACGTGGTGATTGCTTTCTTGTTACCTTAACATAAATTGTTTTGTTAATAATATGTTTTAAAGGTATGAATAATTTTTCTTTTTTTGGAGTTGTTCACCAGATTGTGCTATTAAAACTGTATCATCTGCATACCTGAAATTAGTAAGATTCTCTCTATTTATTTTTAAGGCTGAAAGATCATAAAGATTCTTTAAGATTCTTGAACTATGTTGACTGTTTAAAACAGTTCTTTAAAAACTATGCATCTAGAAGCTTATTGAATAGATTAACCTTAAAAAAAAGGAAAATTAATTATCGCTTTATTAACTTATGGATTTAAAAAGTATGTTAAGGTAAAAAGAAAACAATCACTAGATAAGTTTCATACTTTGATTTTATCTTTCTGTAGACTTTGACCTAATATGAAAGATGTTCTTCGGTATGGATCCTCATCATGTTTCGCCACTCTTCATTTTCTATAACCTCTGTTGTAAAACCTTTGTCGACCATAGCTTTATTTATTTTTGCAGCTTGTCTTTTCTTTACTCTTCGTTCTCCACAGTCCTAGGTCTAGACAAAATGTAAACCATAGTTCCTTTCTTCTCACATTCTTTTTGTTCAGCTTTTACGGGACAAGATCAGCAGGCTAAGCTCGGTAGTCGAATTTTTCGTTTTCAAACATACCGACTGCGGATGAAATATTTATTCTAAAGCCAAAGCTGGCATTCATTTCCACTGATATGAATAAATATAAAAAGAAATACTTGTCACTCATAGCTCGAATGAGTTTTCGTACGAAAATCCTTTTTTTTTTTTCAATATAGTTTTAAATTCTATCCCCAACGAGTTTAATCGATCTCAGAGCAAACTTTGTAAACCACTAGTGCACGTGAAGAACAATTGAAGTGAGACAATGGTATGGATGGATTGAAAGTTCATTTTGTTGATTTGCATCCGAGTAATGTCAGGCGAGGAGAGAAAGAATGAGTATATATATAAAAAAAAGTGCATTTTTTGAGTAACTTTGAAGCCGGAACGTCATAACAGATTTTTAACATCATGGCTCTCGCTTATGATTAGATCAGTTTACACTTTTCCCCCTATTGCAATTGCAAGATACAAAAAGGAACGGACATAACTGGTATTTTTGTTTATTGTTCCCATTTTTTTTTTCGGTTCATTGAAGCTTTCAAGGGTGGCAGGAAATGAGAGAATGACTGAATGACAAGTATTCAATGTTTTCTCGTTAATGACGTATCAAAACGATTCAACTTGCAGATGAAAGCGAAGAGTCCGATAAAATTGAGACTGAGACTGTCATCATTTCATTATTATTATTATGAGTGTTTGCCATCATTTTAAAGGCTGTGAGATTTTCATGGTATACTCACCATCCATATAAAAAGTAAATAACACTTTTATTGTTGTATCGCTTTACAAGGATATCGTACATAATGCTGAAGACTTATTGACTAGTTTGACAACGCAGTAATTTCCTTAATTATGAGAAGAGCTAACGAACCGGCACAACAAAGAAGAATCAAAAGGCACAGAGGAAAGGGAGAGAAAGAGAGAGAGAGTGAGTGAGAGAGAGAGTGAGTGAGAGAGGTATATATATATATATATATATATATATATATATATATATATATATATATAAATTAAGATACCTAGAGAAAAAAAGAAGAGCTGAACGGAATAAAAAGCTGAGGAGGTGTGGAGTATCAGAGACAATATAAGGAATGTATATTAGCGAATATAAAGGTACCCCAGAAAGAGACACAGAGGAAGAGAAAATAGACAGCTACGTGATCGAGTGAGCAGCGCGTATCAAACAGACAGATTAAAACAAGAAATGATTAAATAGGCAGAAAAATAAACAGATTGATAACGACTTAGATAGATAGCTTGTAAGATCGATCGAAAACTGCATGAGGAGTTTAGATAATTCTCTCTAGAGACAGAAGAGGGTGAAGAGAAACTATGTATACAAAGTTTTGTCATTTTTTGTTATTTTTGTTGTAAAATGAAGTTGGGGACAAGTGATGGTAGATGTGGATTCTTCAGAGTGCCCTTAACCTAGACTTATTCATATAGTACACCATTTTATAATCTCATCTCATTTTAAAGCTTTATGTTTCTCATTTGCGTTACATGATAGTGATACTCATACTGATGATGAGTAAAATACTAATGGGTTCACTGTTTTACAACTGTCGTCTATTTTACCAGGAACCCAGTGCACTTAGCTCAACTCCGACTCTTTGCTAGAAGGGTGTGGCACTCTGATCTAACAAAGGTTTAATTAACTATTTCAACACAGGCAAGCCTCAGTGCTGCTTGTGGATATATCGATAGTTCTAACTAGATGATCTAGCGTGCGTGGACCGAGTGTCTCATAGTAAAGGTGTAACAAGGCTTTGAAAGTTCAAGAAAATCAAGGACGTTTTGATATGTTTTTTTTATTTCTTTAAGGTGATTTTAAAAAGTACATTTTAGTATGACGCAATTCGAATTCTAAGATTCCTTTTATGGGAAGGTTGGCATATATTTTGAATCATAGTAAGGGAATACTAAAATGACGGTATGTATCAAATGTACTTTCCATATAGAAATCTAAAGAAAAAATGGCATTTCGTAAAAGACCGCCATCCTTTAAAGATTGAATTTATATAACAGATTGATTGTCAGCCTTTGACCAAAGAATGCATGTGTGCATCTAATATTGATGTATAAAAATAAATATTAACTCCGTGCAAAAGCGGTTAAACAGCTGGTAAATATGAGCTATTGGGGAAAAAAAATCTCACAAACCATAATGAAAAACTTTCCAATGAAACTGATATGATTGTTTTATCAACTCAGCAATAATCGCAGAGAAGATAGCAAGGTGCATTGATGATAACACGATTTTTTTTTTTGCTTTTTAAGCATACCCTTGGAATTTTAAATGGACAATAAAAAAATAAAAAAAAAAAAAAATATATATATATATATATATTTATATCATTATATATATATATATATATATATATATTTAATTATGTATAATTATATATAGCTTTGTGTGTGTGTGTGCGTGTGTCTGTCTGTCTCCCTGTGTGTGCGTGTTATTTCCTATGAAAACAAATGAACAAAATGATTTATGTCTAATTACAGGATGGATGATATAGAGGAAAAATGTGAAGACAATCTCACTGACTCTGATTCTACCCCGATTCTTCCCAACAAATCGTTCAGTGTCCTGAACAACACGTCCGAGAAATCTTTACCCAATGCACCATCAGCTACAGCGGCATCAGCATCATCTACATCTTCATCACCAGCACTCTCTGAACATTCTTCATCAGTTGCTCAGCCACAAGAAGATGCGTCTTCCTCAACAAAGCAACCACAGCCTTTATCGCCTCCATCACAACAACCAGGACAAAACTCTCAACCTAGCAAAGAGATAAGCGACTGTATCCCTAGACAGAACCCCCTACCGACCGCACCATCTCCGCAAGCTACTCGGGACGTATCTACCAGCAAGGAAACACAACACGAGAGAGGCAGTTTGATTGGCTCTCAGTCTGAGCAACAGAAGAAAATGGCGTCTGCTTCTTCTTCAACAGTCTGCTCCTCATCTGGAGACGCCTCTCTTGCCCCAGGCCTGACTGGATCTTATAATAACCCGAAGTATAGAATTGCGTCTTCGCTATCGTCGTCGTCAACTCCATCATCGTCAGCTTCATCATCGGCGCCGTATAAGAGAATGCCTCAACTGCATAAGCTGGAGAAGTGAGTACAGCAATATTGCTTTCAATGTTTGTGTTGTGTAACTTTGGCAATGATGATTCTGTGTGACCTTTTTCTTCTCTTCTGTGATGTCAAAATCTGTGTGATCTTACTCTATGTGCCCCCCTCCTGTCTACTGATTTCAATGGTAGCATTCTCGTATGTTGATTTATGAACTTAAAATGTATGATGTGAGTAAGTGAGTAGTACTTAATTTTTTTATGTTCTCGCTCTTGGTCTTAATTAGACTGTGTGCCGAGGACAGCTTCTTCCCTAAACGCATTCCTGCTGTAACTGTTGTATCAGTACTCACTGTTTGAATTTGAATTTTGCTTTATGTTGCTGTCGTTTATAGATTTTGTTCTTTTCTTTTTTTTTTTCTTTTCTTGGTAATGCTATGTCTTATTCGTCTCACAGTCAATAAATCATTATTCTTAACATAGCTACTTCTGTTGTTTGGGTGTTTTATTGCGTTTTGTATGTGAAAAAAATAAAATTAACTGTTTTTTTTTCATTTATTTAATTTTGTTTACGTTTCATCCATTTGTACCCAGAAATATGACATCTTTATAACAAAATATCCCTCCTTGTTTTACTGTATAGTCAATTCAAGGCCAATTAAAATGAAAACAATAATCAAATAAACAGTACACAAGAAAGCCTAGTTCGCGTCGGTTGTAAATTATTGAGGAAGATGTAATGTTGATACTAGAAAAACGGTCTTAAATGATATTTTAAATTACTTACAAATATGTCGTTTTAGATTATCCAATCAAATCATAATGTCCAAAATGTTTTCAATACCATAAGTCCCTTTCACATTTTAGACATTCGATCGAGTATAAAGCACAATAGAAATGTTGAAGACAAAGTGTAGAAATGAAATATATTTATGGATCCTTAACGAAACACATTGGAAGGTTGACCGTGCTAACGATCTTACTCGGTGCGCAGGATTCTAGGCAGCGTGGCGTGCTCACTTCGGACCTTTGATTAAAGAAAATAAAGAATCCCACTCAGTCATATTGTAAATGTAATTTTCTCTCGTCCTCTGTCTTGTCTTGTCTTGTCTGTTGTCAGGTCTAAGTGCGTGAACGTCTTCTTCATCTCTTTAGACTTTCCGAAGTAATTTAAAGCTCGAGAGTAATTTATATCAGGCTTGTTTGAACGGATTTATTTGCTTTGCTTAGAAACTAGATGGAATAAGGATAGAATCAGATCCAGGTGGATTTTTATAAATCATTGGCTTGTCAGCGCTTAAAAATAGATTTTATTTTATTTTTATTTTTATTTTGCGAATCATCTCAAAGTCTTGAAATCATTGTTTTTTTTTTTTT
>BLXT01003184.1:730955-743716 GCA_019648995.1 Plakobranchus ocellatus
TCTCTCTCTCTCTCTCTATCTATCTCTCTCTCTCTTTCTCTCTGCCTCTGTCTCTCTTTCTCTCTCTTTCTCTCTTTTCTCTCTCACTCTCACTCTCTCTTTCTCTCTTTTCTCTCTCACACTCTCTCTCTTTCTCTCTTTGCTCTCTCACTCTCTCACCCTCTCTCTCTCTCTCACTTTCTTTTTTCCTCTCTCTTTCTCTCACCCTCTGTAAATGGAACTATAAATTAAAAGAAGGGGAGCTTACTGAGTTGAAAATACGCCCGCCTGATATATTTATTTGTTGTCTCCCATGAAATGAGGCGACAAAAAGTTCCTTTTAAACGTTTTTAACTTTGAACCGATGGGCTTTCCCTGAACAGAAAAATTGTATTATAAATTTCATATTTATTTATTTATTTTACTCCCTCTCCTCCTCCTGAAACCGCAACAACAATCAAGTTTTTGAGTGGCATGTGTTTTTTCTCTTTTTTTGTTTTTTGTCTATTTCTTAGATTACCACAACATATCAATGACTGATAAGGGAATACCTCGCTATCTGATTATTTAATGCGGGGTGCATTTATTTAGATCTAGATTCTAAGGTTCACTTAGATTTAAATGTTGAAAGCGGCATCTCATGTCTACAGTTGGATTACTTATACTATACTTTCTCTCTCTCTCTTTCTTTCTCTCTCTCTCTCTCTCTCTCTCTCTCTCTCTCTCTCTTTTTGTCTCTCTCTTTCTCCATCTCTCTTTCGTTTCTCTGCATCACGGTATTGCGGTTCCACTCACGATCTCCCGGTCGTAGAATGGTTTATACAGCAATATGTATTTTTAATCAGGTTTTTAATTAGTGTTGCTTATACAAAACAGGGAGTAAGAATTTCTTGTCTTTTTTTTTCTTTTTTTTTTCAAATATATTTTTTTTCATCCTCTCAAAGAACTAGATGGAAAATGAAGTAAGAAACAATTACTTTTCTGAAATTATATCATTGTGTACATAAATCATAAGATAATGTCTATGACTTGTGAAAATGGCTATAGGCCATAAAAAAGTAGTCTACAAACGAATTTGTATAGATATAGCCGTCTGAATAAAAGCAACAACGAGGGTTTACAGTACGAGTTCCTTTGTAATATAGTACATGTGGAAACATTTTATGGGCACAAAGGCTATTGTCTTCATTTTGATAGCTGTGTTTATTAAGACAAAAATAGATAGTCTCTGCTTTCAACTTTACTGTGAATATTGAATAAAGACAAACATGTGGAAATCATTTGCTTTATATTGCATCTCATCTTTGTCGCCTCATTAAAATGCAAGATCACTATTGTGCTGCCTCGCTTTTTTTTTTTTCTTATCCTGAGGATACAACGTGAAATAAAATGGAAACAAACATGAAGAATGTGGTTGAATGATTAAAACAAACGATCTTTGAAATAACATTCAGGTAAATGTGGTGCACCAAGCAAAGGAAAGAAAATAGTAAACACACACACACACACGCACGCACACACACACACACTAGCAATAAGATAAAGCGACGTAAGTAGAGAACGAAAACGAGAGAATATTAACTAAAAAATGTAGCATATTGAAGAGAAAAGATTAAAAAACATCAGAACAAAAAAATGGGTAAAAGAAGAGGAAAGAAAGGAAGGGTAAATAAAGAGGGGGAAAAGGAAGTAAAAAAATAGATAATCAGAGAGGAGCAATGGTGAGGATTTCATGAAGGTTTGAATTAAAAGGAGACGAGAGAGAGAGAGAGAGAGAGAGAGAGTGAGAGAGAGAGAGAGAGAGAGAGACATGTGTATGTGTCGAGAAGAAAGTTATTATGTGGGAAACGGAGGAGAATATTCCGTTGTTTTACGAAACTTGAGAAAAACCTACGGATAATTCAAGAACTAAGCTTATTTTCTAGACCTTTTATTGTCACTCTATCCACTCAGACGAGGAATTATGAATTATTACTTCATTAAATGACTTTTGGAAACGTTTTCCTCCGGGTTATGGAGACTATGATTACTAAAACCAAAAATGATCTGCATCTCATACTACAAAAGATCATAAAGGCAATATTTTTATGAGAAAAGGTTTCGAAAAAGGACTGCATGGCCCATTGTTTTGCTTGGATTCTTTGCAACGTTGATCCGAGAATCAATAAAGAGCTAGTAAGAAAATAGGAAAGTTAAAAAAATATATTACTGTGAAGCATTTGTTATCATAATTTTTAAGAAAAGACAATAATTATCAAACGTTTTTTTTTTCTTTTTTTTTTAGAATAATAATTCAAAGTACCTTGCCTGTAACTTTATTTTAAAAAAAAGAGAGAGAAACTGTGAAATTTGGATATTTTAACATCTCCATCAAAATAATGTGAAGCTTTATTATGTTGATGGAGAAAAAAAAATGATCAGCTGTTTTCATAAAAAAGAAAAAAAACGGTGTATTGGTTTAAACTGCTCTGCTATTTTCACCCCCCTCTTTTTTTTCATGGGTTATAACAAAAAATGCTGTTTCACAGCTAAATATAAACTTTTATCATATATCATACACGTTGATCTCATTTAAATTATCTTTTTCTTTTTTTTTTTTTAATTCCCTTTATGCTAGAAAAATAAAAATTAGAATATTTCTGTATTGAATTTGAGAACATGCCATTCAGATTCCCAGCATTGAACCGAGCTTAGGGCCGTTGTAGCCATTTCGATTCAAGAGTTATACTATTTATAACTTTGGAAAAATGTGTTTTATAATAATGTTAATATAATGCTTATTCTCATTATTGATATCAAGTGTGAGTTTCTGTCGCTATTAAATTGTATCTGATTTATAGGGGGCATTATTCTGCTTTGCATTCCATCTACATAATTATTGCCAAGAGCGATATTTGGCTTCATCTAGAAACGCCAAACACTCAATTAATTATGAAAAACGTACAAAAAAAAAAGGAAAGGATTGATTACAATACGTAGTTAGATCAATGAGTCTGTCTACCCTGGCAAAGATCGATTATTATAGCTTCAATACCTTAGGTGCCCGATAGTTTTGATTGCCCATTTATCAAGTAATAATGAATCAAAATGGCAGCTTGGCGGATATAAAAATAATCAAGAACTTGCCTAAAATTTTAATAAAAAAATCGTTACACTCTTGGGCAAGAAAAAATAAACATAACTTTAAAATGATTCCTATTTAAAAAGGGCTTCGTCATATACTTGTGTATGATTTTAATAACTCTAGACTTTTAATCTTTCTTTCTCTTTGCTTCTAAAATCGTTGTTATAAGGTTTTCAAGTATTGCTGTAAAATTGATTTGAAATGCTAGATTAATTAATTATAAAGTCAAAAAGAAAAGCATTCAAAATGCTTGAGCTAGAGTTCATTTTTCATTCTAAAAAAATCACTTAATAGCCAATCTATCACCACATCTATACTAGCCTATAAATATTTGTGTACTTTGAATTATTTTATGTCACGTAAAACTCCTGAACCATAGAACAAAATGACTTCAAATTTTGTATGAAAGATTAGCTGCGGCGGAAGGGTGCACTGTTTTTGTCTAGAACTCCAAATTCTATCTCCTTTTAATTTTTGCTTTTATGTTGCTTCCTCCAAATATAACTCAGAATTTTACGATCAGCCATGTTGCTAAAATTTGAAATGTTTGAATTTCATGACTGTGTATGATTGTTCACATGGAGGCCATAGAGACACACTAATCAATGGCTTTCATTCTGAGCGACATTAGAGGCGAACGTATCCTATATTTTTGCTTTAATATCTAAATCAAAGCGTCAATAGATCTAGATAGGCCTGAATATAGATTTAGATTCAAGACCTTATTAAGAAGGAAGTTTTGCCTCAAATTCAAAGTAAGCAATAGACAAGGGAGTACCTTGGCATCTCTTTTTTTTTTTTTTTTTTAAATGCGGCGCGTGTTTTTTAGATTTAAATTCGAGGTTTCGCTTCGATTTAGGCCGCATCTCAAGTCGATTTTTGGATTATTTGTGCCTTACCTTCTCTCTCTCACTTTCTCTCACTTTCTCTCTCTCTCTCTCTCTCTCTCTCTCTCTCTCTCTACCTATCTATCTATCTATCTCTCTCTCCTCTCCCTCTCTCCTTCTTTCCTCTGAACCACTGTGTTACGGTTCCATTCACCTGTTCGTAGAACGGGATTATACAGCAATTAGTAGGATAATAAACAGAGGTTTGTTGTTCAATTTTAAGATTCACACGCCTACCCGAGGCTTTGGTGGCACAGTAAATAGCGAATCCACCCTGAAATCTGCAGGGACCCTTCTGTCGCCGGTTCGAGCGACGCCACCAGCGCCCTGGTGGAGGGCCTAAAAGCCTGAGATCATCTTGTTGTGAACTGGCTATATTCCAAAAACCAACCACGCCTACGCAGCCACCTTTTTGAGTAAAAAGAGAAAATAAAAGGTAGAATAAAAAGCTATTGACTGTTTACTTTTTCAAATGTCACGGAATTCACGCCCAGACCTCCTCGAGTATCCAAATGCCTTGAGACTGCTTTTAAAAAAAGCTCAAGAGAGACTGTGGCTGGCTATTGAGGAAAAGGTCAACTCAATGTGACAGAATAAAATGTAAGATGGAAATTGGGAGGGAAAAAATGGATGGACCAACTGAAAAAATCGCGTAAAAAATATAATACCTTCTGAGAAAGCAAATGAGATGCAAGTGAGATTTAAGGAGAAAGGGAGAGAAAGAGAGAGAGAGAGAGAGAGAGAGAGAGAGAGAGAGGGAGGGATGAAAGCGTGAAAAAGAAGAAAAGGGAAGGAAAGAACAAAAAGTAAAACGTGGGAAGAATCAAAAGAAACTACACAGACAATTTAAGGTAGAGGAAAAGATGTAAAAAGAAATAAATGAGATTATGATGTTCATAAATCGCTTTCGAAAAACATAAAAAAACAGGCACACAAAGAATGAGGGAGAAAGAGAGAGAAAGCGATAGATAGAGGGAAAGAGAGTATGCAAGAATAATAGAGAGAAAGGAAAGTAATAGAAGGAAAGAAAAAAGAGATGCAACAGAATAAGAGAGAGGGAAAAGAGATTGAGGGCCATGTATAAAGTGAGGGTAATAGTTGAATAAAGAAAGAGAAGAGAAAAATATAATGAAATACAAAAAGAGACCTGGTGACAGAGAGAGAGATAGAGAGATTGAGAGAGAATTACATATAGAAATAGGAAGAGAAAAAGAGATAAAGACAGAGCAAAGAAAGAAAGAGCGAAAAAGAGAGAGAAAGCAAGAAATAGAAAAAAAGAAAATGAGAATGTGATAGAGAGAGTGAGAGATAGGATAAGACAGAGAGAATGCAAGAGACAAATCAAATATGTCATTTGGTTCAGTCAGGACTTTTCTGATGCAAAAAAAAATCCTTCTATATGGTAATCGAATTTTACTGGACGATTGTTTGCTTCGCTCAAAAGTACTGAAGTATAGGAAGGCATACAGCATAAGGGGGCATTCTGGATAAGATAAACAGGAAGCAAAAACAAGACAGGCTTTCCTCCTCGAGACGAATTCAACATTTAGGAAAGTAAAGACGAGGGGGATCTCAGGACTCAGTAACCGATTTTACACTATAAATATTTGCATCTATTGAGTGGTGGGGAGTGTCTTCATCTAGGGAAAGGAGATTACGTAGTCTGCTTGAATTTGCATTGTGGTCAAATCAGAGAGAGTACCCGTTTATTAAAGTTTTGTTTCGTTTTCTCGACTTCATTCTACGTTTCTCAAAGTACTGATAGCGTAGTCTAGAGAGAGATATGCGGTCTCTTAACAACTCATGAATAAGAGAGAAATAAACAGGAAGAAAAAAAATGCTGTAAGCTAGTTTGTTACCATTATGCTCTCCCAAGTTTCTCTTTGCCTCTGTATGTTTGTTTATAAATCTTGTCTGTTGTCACAGTTGTTATTGACTCATAATTTCAAACGATACTTTATACCTTTGAGTGTTTGTGTGTTATGTTCCTTATTTAGGTAAACATTAAATGTACGCAAGAAAGCCACATTTTTGTAAGTTAGCGCAAAAAAAGTGTTTTTTTTTACTTTAGGGAAAAAATCCAACCAATTACAATCTCTAGGTATTCAGGGAGACTTTGAATGAAAGTGATCGTATATAAATCTCAACATGTATGGTTTTCTAATAACCCTACATTACTAAGAGTTAGTTTAAGATATAATAAAACATAACTTGTGATTGTATCGACGTATTCGATTTGGGAGTGGGAGAGGGAGGACGGGGAAGTTTTGTTCTTTAACTCTGTAATATTCTAAAAGATGGTACTCTTTATAAATAGATAGTCTCTCAATAAAACCCCACTTAGTGAAAAGCCATCTACTATGCCATCTGAATTGAAACTTTTAGAGAAAAAATTGTTTTTTGTACTTTTTGTATGTTTATTTGTAACCTTTTTATGCTTAAGAATTGACAGAAAAGCATTTACCTTATTTCAAAGAAGTCGTATAGATAGATAGATAGATAGATAGATAGATAGATAGATAGATAGATAGATAGATAGATAGATAGATAGATAGAAGATGGTATTTTATTTTTTTTTTTTTTGACTGTGCTGATTATTCTCGTTGTCCCTTTTTCCCACTTGACTTCTTTCATATCCATCCTATGACCATAACAAGATTTCATATCAGGTTGCCCTAAGACTAACTTCGAAAGCATTAAGTCTATGTAAGACATCGAGCTATGTTTTCATGAATACAACTTTTCGAAATTTTCTGCCGTAAAACCATTGCTGACACGTATAGTTCTTCAACTCGCTTCATCAGTCAATAACGTATGACAAAATGAATGTTAGAAAGAAAGAATTAGTACGAGACAGCATAATTGAACTGTACTAGTAAAATAATGCTTCGTTCTCTCTAAGGGGCCCACAACAACAGCCATTTTGCCTGTTATGGCATTGCTGTTTGAGTAATCTTTGACAATGTGTCTCTAGGGGGAAAATTCATTCGGATTACAACAGGATGAGCAAACTCTGCTTCATTCACAAATAAATTGGTGTTTCTGTAACTTGTGTCAGTAACAGAGTAAAATAAATAGATATATTAAAAAAAAAAATAACAGAACAACCAAAACTGATTCGATACGTTTCTCGAATGTAGCGAAAAAAAAAACAAAAAAAAAAAAGCTATTACTTTGATTTAAGATACATCAAAAGCAAGGAGATATGTCACATGAGATGACAAATAATACTCTCTGTGCATATGCACAAAAGACACAACAACAACAAAAGCAACAACAAAAATTCATCTTTGAGTCATCAGTGTTTTTTTTCTCCTTTTCTTGTTATTGTTTTTTTTTTTTTTACTCATAAGCATATCTACTAGAACCGTATCTCCATTTTATAAACGTTGTCGCGGTTAACATCGTCTTTTCTATAATTATAAGTCTGACTGATAAAAATGACTGTCTGAGAAAATATTTAGCTCTAAACAAGCATAATTTACTACGAGTTAAGTGTACGGGAACGTTTAACAAGAGCAAAAGGTTGAGCTTTGTAGAAAGGGTTTAGATTTATTAGTTTTTTTGTTGTTCTTCCTCTCTGTTTGGATCCTAGTTTTGGTTATTTTCTAAATTTAAGGCATTGTTAGATATTGTATTTGAATGGTATCTGGCGAAAGAGAGAGAGAAAGAAAGAGAGAGAGAGAGAGAAGAGCGAAAGACAGAGAAAGAGAAAGGAAAGAGAGAGGGGAGAGAGAAAGCCAGAGAGAGAGAGAAAGGCAGAGAGAGAGGAAAGAGAGAAAGACAGGAGAGAGAGAGAGGCAGACCGAGAGAGAGGAGAGAGAGAACAGCAGAGAGAGAGAGAGCGGAGAGAGAGAAAGAGCTAGAGACACAATGAGAGGGAGGATAGTGACAGAGTCAAAGAGATTAATGTGCGTGTGAACTGAAAAATCCCTTGTGACTGTATAGGAAATGATTTACAAATTCTCTTTTCAAGAACATTGGAATTGGTTTTTGTTCTTTACAACATCTTACTTCAACGCTTGTTAGATTCTCCACAATCCCTCCCCTCCTATTTCCCTACGTTTCTATCAACCTGTATATATTTGTAAAAAATATTTTTTTTTAAAAATTGTCCATTTGCATTCTTCATTGTCTGTACGTTTTTGCCTGAATCTCTATTGCTTAATTCGCTTCTTCTCTCAACTAAAATCTCTTGAAAAATCTAAAAGTTACCTGGAGTTCATATCACACCATTCAACTTTAAATTACCTTTTTTATATTATATCTGAGGAAGAAAAGAAACACGCATATATATATATATATATTTTTTATCTTAACTTAAATTTTGTTGCAAAAAAGGAAACAAGTGGTGCTAATTTATTATCTTTTTTTTTTTGGCTGGCTTTGAAGTTATACAAAAGAAAAATTTGTGTTTCTTTAGTTTGACTTTTTTTTTTTATTTATTTATTTATTTATTTATTTATTTATTTATTTATTTTTTGGCATTCCTTATCTTTTCTTCATCCATACGGTTCATTAGTGTGTTACTTTTGTAGTGCATCTAACAAAAATACCTGATTGTGAGCTATATCGCCCTTACGATATAATATGGGAGGACAAAACCTGAATCAGCCAATCCGCTGGAGATTTGAGGAGCCAAAAAAAAAAAGATATATATGCGGTGTGTAGACCTCTCAAACTGCTTATTTTTAACATTTTTAAAATCTTTTTAAATACAAATTAGTACAAAAGATTATAGAACTTTGATAAACAAAAACATATATTTAACATGCTTAGCCCATTTCTTCCCAGGTAGTTAGGAAGAGAACTCTTTGTAGCAGAAAACTCTAAAGCATTAATATAACAATAACTACAGATTCCGTGAAAACTTTTCGTCCGTCCGGGATGAACGTTACAGCTAGAGCTGTAAACTTGTTTCACGGAAGTACTTCACTCCTGGAGAAGTTCACTAGTTGTATGCCTCCCCCCATCAAACTGTTCTGTGATGGTTGGTTTCTATGAGAGGCAGATCACAACAAGATCATCTCAGTTCTTCGGCTCTTCCGCCAGGCCAGGGTGTCAGGGGCTCTGTGAGAAAGACCCACCGGTAGGTGTAAGCTGATTCTGAGCTATTGAATACATGTGTTTTATGTTAGTCGTTTTTTTTTTTACCATTTCATAACTGCTACCATTCTACCCACCAGCCTATACCTACAGGAGACTTGAAATAAAATTGTTTACATGGTTATCAACAAAATAGCATAATTGTCATTGTAGTTATTGTTGCTGCTGCTGCTGTTGTTGTTGTTGTTGTTGTTGTTGCTGTTGTTGTTGTTGTTGTTGTTGTTGTTGTTATTGTTGTTGTTGTTGTTATTGTTGTTGTTTTTTCTGCTTCTTCTTCTTCTTCTTCTTCTTCTTCTTCTTCTTCTTCTTCTTCTTCTGGGGGCGTCGGTAGCACAGTGGCTTGCGAGTCCGCCCTGAGATCTGCAGGGACCCTTCTGTCGCGGGTTCGAACTCCGCTACCGGCGCCCTGGCCTGACGGAGGGCCTGAAAGCCTGAGATCACCTTGTTGTGGACTGGCTATATACAAAAACTCAAACTCTTCTTCTTCTTCATCTTCTTCTTCTTCTTCCTCTTCATTATTATTATTATTTTGTTTTTTTTTTAAATTTTTACCACCATTATTATCATAAGTAATAGTAGGGCAGCATTAGTTGCAGCAATAGTACGATATTTGAAAATAATCAGTTTTTAGGTTCAGAATGGTATCATAAGATAATATTGGCATTAATCGATGTAATAATGTTACGGTACATTTAGACTTGACACATTCGGAAAAAAAATATCGTAACCCACATGGACCAAAGCGTAGTTAATCTAAACAAAGAAGTCGGCAGTGTCATGTTAAATGCCAGATCCTAGATCTAGACCAGAAATCCAATATTGGTGAAGATTATAACAATATTTGTGCAATAAGTAACCTTAGATTTTTGGTACCCGGCGGATGCAGTTACCTGTGGGTGACATTTTATACAATCCGAAAACGGATTAGGGTGACCTTTGGCGTTATTTCAAGTCAGAGGATGCAAAATTAATTGGTGTAGTTTTCATTGATATTATTTCTGCCGCTCTTTCCTAGAAGAACATGCAAGCGTGCATTAGTATGCAAACATTTACAAACGATATGAGCATTACAAAATACCCTAAATATATTTTCCATTCTACGTTATTTTAAAGCTAAGTGTTACATAAAAATAAAAAAATAAAGTATCTTGATTCGTCTACTCTTTTTCATTTTTAATTTTTAACTCTCATTAGCCTAATTATCCCAGGCGTGCGGACTCCATGCGTTTATGAGGTGAGACCCAAACCCCAGGGTTGCCAGCTGCAGTGCTCGTACCCAGAACAACAACAACAACAAAAAAAACAACTTCCAGGCAAATTTCAGAGCAAAGTGAGGTAATCTTTACCAGGCCCACCCAGCACTACCGCCATCAGTCTGCATCCTGCCTTCTTTCACATTAAGAAAAATCGGAGAAAGCACAGTTTCTTTGCCTTGTCATAGAAATCATGGTGTGAGTAAAATCAATGTCGTTAAAGAAAATAAAATGCACCAAAAACCTAATCATCCAAGGAATGCACAATGAAAATAAATGAATCATTCAATAATTGAATAAATAAAAAATATCAAACAACAAACAGAGAAATCTGAAATCTGCAGCAAGCAGAGTATAAAAAAAAAATATCATACATTCAGAGAATGAGAGTTGAAAGAGAATTTAAAATCAATAATCTTTTCTCCAAATATATTGAATTGATTGTCAGTTGTTGTGTCACAAGAAAAATATAAGCAAATATAAATAAAAATAAAAAAGACATACGAAATGCTGCTGACATCTGATAGCAATCGGAATTTCCCTCTAAACTTTTTTAGTACGACTTGTTTTAACAAATACAATTGTCATTTATATGCTATCTATGTAACTATCTATTATACGAGACGATTGACTGGGCCTTTGGTCTGACCATATATCGGAAAAAAGTATATTTTTCCTCTCTGCAGATTCATTAGTATCATGAGTCATGAGTCAGTCAGTGTGGCTCTCTTGTTCTAATTTGTATTTTCCTACGCAAGTCAAATTCACCAATATTGTATTTTTATTGCACTTAATCTCACCTTTTGTAGGCTCTGAAAGCTTCTTAATTATTTCACATCTCAACAGATAATATAGCAAATCAGCCAGCTAGGCGCCTCTATTCAAATCAGGCAGTTAATCATTTAATATTCGGGAGAAATCTTCAAAATTAGTGCAAATTGCACTTCGTATAGATTCAACGCCGATGGAAGCCTGGATTCAAACTCCCAACTTCGTAACTACGAGCCTGGTGCTTGACCACCTACAGCACCGACGCCGACAAAGACTTGTTCAGACCGTAGCGAATCATATCTTAATGAGAAGGTTGCTCAGGAATCTTACTTTTAATGAGTCTCTTTCCCGTCGTAGTTTGAGCGTCTAAATAATCCTCGTTTGTTTGAAAGGCATAGTTAATAATATGCATATGTATGTATTTATGTGTATGCAAAACGAATGCACATATTGATTCAATTGATGTCTGCTCTTAAGACACAAGAGAATTATTCATATGCTCAACGTTGGATAAAAAGTCACTCTCGATTTGGATCGTATACCTTGATATTTATGCTTTAAGAAATCAGCAATAAACAAACAAAAAACAGGAAATTTAATTAAGTGAGAGCGATAGAGCGAAAAAGACAGACGTCTACAGGTAGGTAAAGAGGGGAATCAAGAGATAGAGAAAAAAAAAAGGTAGTGTATTTAACAGTTATCTGTACACAGTAAACTTGAAATAGACAGGATGTACAGAAAAATAGAGAAATTTCAAGAACAGTACTGTTATAAGTATCTAAGGAAGGCAAAGTCAGGATTTACGCCTTACTGAAAAAGAAAATCATAATAAAGACAGAGGAGTAATGAGATTGTGAGAAAGAGAGAAATATTGTAAGGCTGGTAAAAAAAAAATATTCGGAGCAAACAAAAACAAACAGCAAGCTGCACGCATGAAGCATATCATAATGTCTGTCTAAGGGATAAACAAACAGCAAGCTGCACGCATCAAGCATATCATAATGTCTGTCTAAGAGATTTATTTCTCCCACGATGCAAATAACTTCAGTATCTTGCTCACCTGGTGCATGCTGGAATTGAATGACTTTGAAATACTCGAGTTTTCCCAGCATTTTGAAGTCAGCACCGATGTTAGTGTTATATCAGACAACGTGAATAGATCAATACTGCAGGTAACGGTTAGGTGCAAGAATATTAACTGAAAATTGATCTTCATAGCTTAGAAACAGGGAAGCAGTAATGATTTGGCCAATACGCAATTGTGAACTTATGATAAGATAAAAAAAAAAAACCAGTAACATTAATTTTTGTTTTTATTACATTTTTAAGAATGTATTTGTCTTTGGCTAACTTAGGTTACAACATCTGAGAAATGCTCACCAAAGACGAGAAAAACACAACGTTCTGCATGAGTTAAGACAAAATAAATAATGACACAATATGAATGGGCCAATGCACCTGAAACAACTACAACAACAACAAAACCATTCAAAAACAAGAACCAGAAATTGATCATAAATTTAATATCAATGTTGGATGGAAATAGTAGAGAGGTTATCAGATTTCTAGAAAGTTCACGACATATTGAAAACGACAAAGCTGAAAGAAAGCAAGTAGTAAATATCGAATGAAATAAGAACC
>BLXT01003184.1:828838-839068 GCA_019648995.1 Plakobranchus ocellatus
GCTCTTTTTTTTCTTTGGGGGGGGGGGGGAGGGAGGGTTGGGGGAACTGCCAGTTCACATCGAACTGATATCAGAATCAAGGTCCTCCGTCACGCCTAGGCATCGGTGGATGGGCTTGAACCCGCAGATCTCAGAGTGGATTCTCTATCCACTGTGTCACCTACGCTCGGGCTATTCTGTAGGCTGTGTGTGAATACATCGTCGATTGTGCGCTCGGCAATGGGAAATATTGAATATTTATTAGAAGAAAAAAAAAGTCTACATAAAATTATGTATCAACTAAATTTCGAAATGTTCTTTAAGTTTTGAAAATTGTACTTTCTCTAAAAATTATGTATTTAATGTACAGTTTTGGATCGCTGGTTACAATATAAATCGAAATTGAAAAAATAATTGCGCTGGCCAGCTAGAAATTGCAATGTGCCAAGCTTTTATCTAAGCTATTTTGTACAGAAAACACATTCTTGAGATAAAAAAAGAAGAAGTATCGCGAGTGTTTGGTAATGATGAACCACTGAAATATTCAACAGAGTTTGGATAGACGGCTATGAATTGTTTTGAAATATCAGTAGAAGAGGCGTCAATAGGATTTCTGATTCTCCTCAAATGGGAGAAACCCAACAAAGTGAAAAGCACATTCATGTGAAAACTATAGAAGTAAATGAAAGTACCCAAAACACACACACAAACACAATCACACACATACACAAAATGTAGTCACTAGTTTAAAAAGCAGAAAAAAGATGAGTCGGGGTTGCGGGGGGAGGGGGATTAAAAAACTAAAAAAAAAAAATTTTAAAGCAAGGACATGGAGGGAAAAAGAAAAGGGGGAGGAATAAAGATTCAGAAACTCTTAGAGTAGAATCAGAAAGAAAACAGGCAAACCGTATGTCGATGGATGAATGAAATAAGGAACATTTGAATGACTGAAAACCCTTCGATGTAACGAAGCCATAATTTTTATTTAGCCTAAGGGTTTGAAAAAGCTAGATTAAAATTACGAGTAGTTTTGTGCGATTGGATAAGATCAATGAGAAAATTTGTATGTTGGACACATATTTAATTTTAACAAATCTTTTTTTACTACGTTTCATATTATTAACAGATACGTAGTGCATCTTTTTACAATTCAAATGCCTCTCTTAGAACTTTAATTTTTTTTCTTTTAATTTTATTTTATTTTGCTTTAGATTTTGTTAATAATTGATGTAGTTAAATTGTATGCATTTATAGCTAGGGTCAATTTCAATTCTTTGATATAATTATTTAAAAAACGTTCAATTTATTTTCCAGATATTTCATGCAACATTCAATTCTTCTATTTTTAAAATCCATTTTAAAAAAAATATTTTTTAAAGAGGGGAAAAGAAAAACTCATCCGAGAAATGTAAATTTTTTTTTTTTTTTTTAAAGGCGCAGAAACTAACACAAGAGTTTAAAAAAAATGACAGAAAATTGTCGAAGACAAGACAGACATGCGGGATCAGATATAAAATATTGAAGCTGGCTGTTCCAGATAAATGTAAAATGAGTTCCATGCTTGTTCCAAGCGTTGGGGAACCAGGAGTAGGGTCCTGGTTGTTTGGGCATACGGCGTTCTGAGCTAGTTTGTTGTTGCTTTTCTCCCCGCCTCTACTTTCGCCTGATTTTCAGAGAGGTCTTTACTACCCATTTAATGCTGAGTGGACACAGAGGAGCATTGAAAATTGTTATTGTCTTCGCTCGGTCTGGGATTCAAACTTCAGACCTCTCCCCAGGACTTCTCCGCAGGACACCGTTTGTGTCGAATTGAGCTCTGCTTTTCAATTCCTTTGATTATCATTCGGAGAATGCTACATTACATAAATACACAAATACATACATACATACATACACACACACACATACATACATACATACATACATACATGCATACATACATACATACATACATACATACATACATACATACACACACATACACACACACACATACATACATACATACATACATACATACATACATACATACATACATACATACATACATACATACATACATACCTACATACATACATACATACATACAATGCAGGGCGCATACTTTAATACATATATACATACATACGTACGTACATACATACATACATACATACATACATACATACATACATACATACATACATACATACATACATAGTTTTTTTTTACAATGCAGAGCGCATATTTTGGCGCTGGAAACGCTCCGTTAAGTTTTGATTATGGATTTCAATGATTATAGATTGCAACTTCGGCTGTCCTTACACCATCTAGCGAAGAGAAAAGTTAATGATTGGGTACTGGGGGGTCGATCTCAATATCCAAATTGTTATCAATTGGCCCTTTGATCACGGAAAGAATTGGGAATCGAAGCAGAATAGCTTGAACTCGTTTGATAAAAACTTTCGTGTTTTTGTTTTTGGTTTGTTTTTTGTTTGTTTTTTTTTTTTGTTTTTTTTATTTTTTGGGTTTTTTTTTTTTTTTTTTTTTTGCTTCTTCTTCACAAAGCAAAGCGTTAGAACTAGTCATATTCAAAGCCTTGCCCTGTGTCTTTGTTTTACCTTCCGAAGCACGTTCAAATCCGCCAATTACGGTGATGGCTTGACGGGTTTACCAAATAGTTTACTGAGAGAATGCTTCAGCTCTATGTCACAGTAGCATGAAATAAGATAGAAAAAAGAAAGATAGTCTCGACCATCACTCCATTATACAGGCTGGTAGATCGTTGTGATGGTTCTATCTTTTTATGCGGGATCACGAACTCGGTTATTTCTTAACTCGACGCGTTTTTCTCACAGAGCACCTTGCTGTGGCCGACTATGTTGGAAGCAATGACCGCGGATTTTGGTCACATAAGGAGGCCTCTGCGAATAAACAACTTCCTCAATTTCACATATTTTTAGGACAGAAAAACAGCGTTCAAAGACAGAATTTTTTTTTATTTTTAATGCCCAAAGCGAGCTCTTTCTATTTACTATTACTATAATTAACGTTAGTTTTGTTTAATATAATTATATTTTAAATTATTATGTACGGCTTTGTTTATCAATAAACGATTACCTTACGTTCACGTTACTTTTGTTAGTCATATTTTAAATCGTTGATATTTAGAATTGTTCCCCCGTAAAGAAAGTAAAACAATCTTATTGTTGCTAATTATTTTTTATAAGTAGCAGAACAATTTTTTTTTTTTTTTTACGAGAGTTTTGTAAAGTGTTGGTGATATCCATTTTATTAACCTGAGAAAGTGAGATAACTTGATTTGATCAAAACAGATTTAGAAGGTTTAGATTTTTTTTTTACACCAAAGAAACCGAGAGCGAATCGAGAACCGAACATGAAGGAAATGTTCTCTCTTCTAATTCAGCCAGTTAGGATGCCCGTAGCGCCTTGCTCTGTTGGTAAAACTACAACACAACCACACACTTCACCAATCACTGCCGCGATGGTAACTTGGTTTGCGGCTGTTATCGAACTACCATTCCTATTCTGGAGTAGGCCTCTGTCATAGCAAGCTGACAGTTTACATGGTTTAACAGTCTCTTCGCTTGACGCACAGACCAAACTCGTTACATGTAAAGGAGTCTCGATGTAAGGAAATAGGTAGTCGCCAGCTTGGTCTATCTCTTCTCTCATATAGATTTCAAGTCTATGTATTTAGGATCATTACGGAAGTTCTCTTCCTAAAGAATAAAAAGAATCCTATATAATTTGATATTTGAATGGCATCGACGCTTCGTGTAAGATACAATACTTTTAATATTAATTGCTTGGTCTAAACGCAAGCGTGGTTATTGATTTTGAGACATTTAGAAATACCCTCAAAGAATGTTTGAAGAAGATGATGGGAGCAAAAAAAAAGTATGAGTGGAGTAAAAATAGAGAAAGATTTAGAGAGAGAGAGGGGGAGGGGGGGGGTTGAGATAAACAAGGAATAAGGAGAAGTGGGAAAGAATAGATAATATTGATAAAGAATTACAAATATAGAACACCAGTTTGGCCAACTCATTTTTTTTATAAAATATTTATTAAGTTGTTTGTTTGTTGTTTTTTTTTTTCGCTTTATGAATTGAAAGGGTTTGAATAAAACCTATTTTAATCACTATGATCCTCAGCTTTTTCTAATTAGATAGATAGAGAGAGAGAGAGAGAGAGAGAGAGAGAGAAAGGGAAAGAGAGGGGAAAATATAATACAGACAGAGAGGGAGGGAGGGAGAGAAATATTAAAGAAAAAATAAATAATACCGTGTTTGTAGTTTTTTAGATTTCCTGTCTTCTCATCCTTTGCTGGCGTTATAATATCTTTTTTATACCTCACCACATTTCCATTTCAAGGTGCAATTGAATGTGAAGTGTTGGTATTTGTTGTGGTGTGTAAAGAAGATGTCCCAGGCGATACTGGGCCACGAATTAGCTTGGAGATGGATGAGATTGCTTATTTCAGTCTTCTTTGTCAGAACCCGCTTGTACAAATAGGTTTGAAAAGAAAAGATAATGGACTGCCTCTATAGGGAAGGTTTTCCTGCTTGTTCCTGCATCGATTCTTCAAACTGTTTAGTTTACTTTATGGTAGATTTCGAGTGATCATCGGCTGCTTGGCCTGAAGTGATATATAAAAGAGAAAAAGAGAGAGAGAGAGAGAAGCAACGAAATCAATAGAGAGAGGAAGAGCGAGAGAGAGAGAGAGAGAGAGAGAGAGAGAGAGCGAAAAAGAGCTAAGAACATATAGAGAGAAGCTTGTTTATATTGCCTCCCAGTAATAGTTTGCTGAATGGCCTTTATTTGTTAACCATCGATTTCTTCTCCCTTGTTCCTTTCTGTTCCCTAATTTCTATCTCTCACTCTCGTTCAATTCTTATTAACTTTTCTTCTTTTTTTTATCTCTGCCTTTCCCTCTTTCTTATCGCATTCATCAACCCAGCCACGCAGGCACAAACATTATACCCCGGTATTGTCTCTTTCTCTTAGTGGTATTAAAACTCCTACTCTAGATTCAAGTTTCATAACTGTGTCTTGATCGTACAATGTTTTAGCTAACTCTGAGAACCAAGTAAGCCCTAAACTCACCCATAATACTAGTGGCATGGAGGCTTGACCAGATTCGGCGGTTATTACGTTGTCATTCCAAATTCTCGATCTCGTTGTTATAATAAATTATTAATCACCCATTTGAAGTGTATACGTAAATAATAAGACAATTTGGTTAAAGACCCTGTAAAAGGCAATTTATTGAAACAAGTTATAGAAAAAGTTTTATGTTGCAGTTGTTTATCGAGCGCCATTACCAAACTTGACTTTATTTTAAGGCAGTTTTCACCTGCTTTTAGTCTAAAGCTTTGAAAGGTTTAGCTAATGCGGCGTTTCTTTGAACCTCTCATCATCCAATAAAAACTGCTTTGTGCCGACGGACGAGTTAGACAAACAAAGACTTTGTATAAATATCATAGCTGTTTCTAGATCAAAACCTTGTTTAACTGTTTGAACGTCTAATTGTCTTAGTGTTCCCCAACTCGCATTAGTTCCTTTATTCTCCTGTATTTAGGGGGCGTCGGTAGCACAGTGGCTTGCGAGTCCGCCCTGAGATCTGCAGGGACCCTTCTGTCGCGGGTTCGAGCCCCACTACCGGCGCCCTGGCCTGACGGAGGGCCTGAAAGCCTGAGATCACCTTGTTGTGGACTGGCTATATACAAAAACACTCTTTAAAAAAAAAACTCCTGTATTTATAATAGCAAGTTTCCCTTTCAACGAACGGTCAAAAGGGACCATGATTAGATAGATAAAATTACACTGTCAAATTCAAACGTAGATCACTCTAGAGATCTAGATCTAGAAATCTAAGCTTATCTTCTTAAAGAATTCGGCTGAAGAGTGTAATGCCTATACAGATTTTTGTTGATTAGAAAAACCTCCTAGATTTAGGAATTTCAAAAGTCCAACTGCCACTGCACTGAAACCAAAAATAATATATATATATATATATGTTCCGCATGTTTGATGAGGTTCAAACAGGGTTTTAAAATGTCGTTCTGTGAGTGCATAAAGTAAAATTGCGATTTTAAAATGCTACCAAATTAGATTCACAGATGGATTGGGCAGTCAACAGATTCAGATCGGGTCTAGATCTAGAAGTTTAGACTGATTCAAACACTCTGTCAGATTCAGACGTATTTCACTCTAGAGATCTAGAAATCAACCCTGTTGGAGCCTCATGTGTAGTTTTGTAGAAAAAAAAAAACGACATCACGAGATGTGTGGCTGATTAAAATGTCTAACTGCATTATTATTTTCTTTGGCTACCTTAATAAGGTTAAAATAGGGTTATAAAATGTCGTTTGTAAATTCGTAAAACAACTTCGATATTTTAAAATATGCCCACATAAAATGGCATAATCTAAAGTAACATGATTATCTAGTTTTCTGTGGATTTTCTCGACACCCCACAAAAATGTGTATAGGCATTACACGTTTGAGCTTAGCTCCATTATAATGAGATTTTCTTTCTCAAAAACCGTTGTTTTTTATTTAATCGCTTTTTTTTTTTCTTGAATTCCTGATCGAATGTCATTTTTTTTTCTTCTTTGTTTCCGATGGCACAATACAGATCAAGTTTGAAAACATTCCAAATGTAAAAGAAGCGATCGATGTCTGATATTGATCATGTCATTTAGGTCACGAATTGTTCAGTATGATATAAAAGTCAATAAGTGCGTGACTGAAATAATGGTGATATTTCGATCATGACTTTGAAAGTATTTTTAAGTTATCGCTGTCTGTCTCTCTCTCTCTCTCTCTCTCTCTCTCTCTCTCTCTCTCTCTCTCTCTCTCTCTCTATCTATCTATCTATCTATCTATCTATCTATCTATCTGTCTATCTATCTATCTCTCTCTCTTTTCTCGCTCTCTCTCTCAATCTATCTATCTATCTATCTATTTATCTATCGATCTATCTCTCTATCTCTCTCAATCTATCTATCTATCTATCTATCAATTTATCTATCTTTCTATCTATCTATCTCTTTCTCTCTCTCATTCTCTTTCTCTTTCGTTTTCTCTCAAGGCGTCTCTGGCTCAGTCGATCGCGATTCCGACCTGAGATCTGCAAAGACTTTTCTATCACGGGTTCGAGCCCTATCACCGGCGTCCTGGCCTGACGGAGAGCTTTAAAACCTGAGATCACCTTTTTGTGGACTGGCTATATTAAAAAACGAACCAATCTCTCTATCTCTTTCTCTCTTTATCTCTCTTCCTCCTTCACTCTTAATTTTTTTTTAACCCTTGATTGTTAAGCATGAGGCAACAATAAATTATTTTAATTAGCGTGAGTAAAAGTAAGAAAAATAAGTTCGATGATACATGAGTTCTAACAGCGTGAGCAGGGCAACCGAATCAAAATTAATAAATGCAACAGATTCTGTGCTGGCCAAAGCAATGGGATCTGTTTGAGCAGAAGCATAAAACATCAAGGGAAAAGAGTCGCCAAATATTTATTACATGCATTGTCATCTCTTTCCAGCCATGCAATTAGTCTATGATGACAAGTTTGTCAATTTTTTTTTTCTTTTTGTTTATTTTTTATTTCACTTCCTGTGATTGCATCAATTCCTTCTCACGGGGCACGTCGAACTGTTCCCATTACTCTCGGCCACAAGGCGTATGTAAATACTCTTACTCTGTCGGTTTATGAAAGATAGGGAACCTTTTTATCTCTGTAATTATCGTGTAGTAGTATCGATCTACTAACACTCAGTCTGAAGGAGAGCATCTTTTTCGTCTCTAGCCTTGTCGCTCAGATGAAGGATTCATCAAAGGTTTTTCATACTTGTTTGTATTTTTCTTTTTTTTTTTTTTTTTTTTTTTTGTAATGTTGAAAGCATCAAATGCTGACGTTGAAAGAATTAAGTATCTCACATAACGACAAAGTTTTCATGAAACCTGCATAGATGATCTACAATAAATTTAGCTCTTTGCAAAGAGATTTCGTAGTCAGAAGATGATTCTTGGTTCTGTAAATTATATTTAAACTATTTGTTTTGATAATGCCAATGCTCTTTGTAGGAATACATGTGGTATGTTGAATATATAGAATTCAATTGAGTTATGTGTTTTTTACTCTGACAGCCCTCATTAAAAAAGGGAGTATTTTTTAGAAGTATGATGTGCACTGTTTAAATGTAATCTAAGGAATTATATATGCATTAAATTTCTCTCATGAGGAAGGAAACAAAACAAGGAGAGAGAAACAGAGAGAAACAGAGGATTGGGGGGGAGTAGGAAGAAAAATTTAGAAAGACTTAACATTATTACAATTTTATAAAGGGAATTTTAAGGAATAGAAGAAGACAGAAATAATAAAGCCATGGCTTTAAAAAAGATTTTTTAAAGAGTAAGGAAACAAATTGACAGTTTTAAGACATGTTAAGAATCAAAAAGAAAAATAATGGTTATGAATCATGATTTTGTAAACTATGACTCAAACAGATCACAGAGAAAGCCATGGAATATTTACTTTTCAAACACGATAGCTAAAGAAATAATGGGCTCTATAGGCTCTATCAAATCTCTCATACACAAATTGTGCTATAACATATTTATTGAGTCCATAAAGATGATAGATGTATTGAAACAAACAATGGGGAATAAAGCCCTTTATCATTTCAATAACAATGGACAACTTTGCACGAAAGAAATGTGTGATTTGAAAAGCTATAATCACATTTCTTTACTTTACTTTGATTTTGAAAAACAGCTCATGAAAGTTGTAATAAATAGATTAACTTGATTAGGCTTGAAGTTGTGCAACAAAAGAGAATAAACAGAGAGGAGATGGGAAGAAAATGGAAACAAAAGCAAGCCTCAGATTTCAGGCATGGCCTGTTTCTGTCATTTTTACCGAAGGTTCGCCATCATAGATCTTAACATTTGGGAAACATCGATTATTTTGTTTAGGAGATCAAAGAACGAAATTAAGTTGAACAGGCACAGTTGTGCAAAAGAAAATTGTCCTAACTGTTTAGTGCCAAACATGTCCTGCTTCGATTTGTAGCTATATAATTAAAAAAACGTGTGTGAAATAAAAAAAAAAACAAGTAAGCTTAAGAGACATATTTTCATCCAAATGGAAGTCAACTTATTTCAAGGGCGCAGTTTGTTTGTTTTTTTTCTGCTTTGATATCTCCAATAATTTTGTTCCAGTGTACTTTTTATTTAGCATCACAACAAGGGCGATTGCCGTCAAATAAATTGCTGTTTTTCTGGGCGGGTTATTTTTCATTATCATTATTCATTATTCATTTGAAAGCGATGCAGTAATGCCGACCAGACCTGGAAGCTTTGCAGCTTTGTGACATAAAAAAATGATATTGACGGCATCAGAACCCATTGCGGTCATTAAAAAAAAAATCCATTGGCTTAGCAGCGAAAATGAAGGGAATAAACGCCCACAAGAGAAAAACAACGTAAATGAATAGCATGTGAATATCATAATAATAAAAAAATATTAAGAGCAAGGTTTTTTGTCTAAGTATCGTTTTTACCCTGGGGGCATGCAGAATAATACATACACAGTGTTGTGATAGATACTATAGAACCCCAGAAGTAAGGCAAGCTCCGGACTGGACGTCATCTGTAAGCAGCTTAGATCTGTCTGTGTGTAGGAATTTAGGGTAAGGCATGATTAAATCACCGTCAATATTTGAAAGTACAGTCATGAAAGAACAATTCTTTGGCGTAAAATAACAATTTTGTTTCCATTAACTGCTTCACAAATACGTCTTTTAAATTTCGAAACCTCGTCTACAATAATAGTAATAGAAAAAAGCCTTTTGGACTGGTTTTATGTATGTATGTATGTATGTATGTATGTATGTATGTATGTATGTATGTATGTATGTATGTATGTATGTATGTATGTATGTGTGTGTGTGTGTTGTGTGTGTGTGTGTCTATATTTTTATATTATTGTTGGGATCTCCAGATTCATAGAAACACACTCACAGGGTCAACCACCTGATCAGGTACTTCAAACCTACTTCAAATGTATTTACTAAAATCGATGCAACTAATAATAGCAGCAAGACCTGGGCAATTTTTAAATTATGTTTTATTCCGAAATACAGCATATAACAATGATTTGTCGTTTTATTGTATTGTTAGCCAGAGCTTTAGCCGACCAAGTGTCTTAAGAGAAGTGAGTTCTTAAGAGAGGAAAAAGAT
>BLXT01003184.1:849346-870419 GCA_019648995.1 Plakobranchus ocellatus
TCTCACCTTACCCCATTTAATCCACAAATTAATATACACATACCAACAAGCCCAACAAAGTAAAAGTAAATAAAAAGGGGATTAACAAGTAGGAACTAAACCCAAACGAGATTTCAAAGATAATTTCGCCTCTCTTTTTCTCTGGCTAAAAGGAATACTCAGTGAAGCACGTTGTCTATATCGCTTCAACCATAACAAATTTTCCATAAACTCCGCTCTCTTTACCAAAGGCCAGTTCCCGTTGTTGTGTTTGAAATTGCTAATTACTATACAAATGCAGGAAACTGTGAGGAACATTGCGATCGATAGAAAACAAACAGGTCTGGTCTAATAGAGTACTTTTTAAAAATATGTGGGCGGCAGTGATATTAGGTGCAAGTAAACTTTTTTTCTTCGTGTCCCATCGTGATTTCCAGTACACTTTCACTCCAATCGACCTTATTGAAGAAAAATAAAATAAAAGAGATTAAAAAAAATACAAAGTTTGATATTGACATACCTTGTTTGACAGATTTTTTTCGTTTTTGCTTTAGTATGATATTTAATTTGAACTATTTTCTTGGATATCATGACGTCCAAGAAAATAATTTTTTTAAGTAAACAGAGTTCTGTTATTTCTTTAGTTTTGTTTCATATATTTCTTTCATAGCATTGGTAGTTCTGGGTCTCTTTTTTTTTTCTTGTTATCCTTTAGACCCGATTAATAGGTGAGCGTGTATGTGTATGTGTGTGTGTGTGTGTGTGTGTGTGTTGTTTGTGCTGTGTCTGACATATTGCAGACCCTACAGCCTGGCGGGGGCGATCATATCATATTCATATATATGTTTGCTTTACTTTGTAGTGACTGAGTTTCTGTAAACATAATAAAAACCAAAAATTTTTTGGACCATATGGAACAGCTCAAGATTATGTCCTGGCATCGGTATTTTTTTTCCTATGGTCGATGCGTTTGACTTTTGTACATAAATATTTTCTTATACCCCCAAATTATTAATTTATTTATTGGATGTTTATGACAATACAATACTCTTACCAAAAAGCACAACTGTTATGAAATGTCATGATAAATGTGTGATAATGGCCATCCTTCCTGACTATCTCTTCGTGACCCCCATGACCCCTTAACATTTCAGTTTCAGCACTGTCGCCTGCCACCCTTTCCTCTCCCATCTCTACTTGCTTGGGCGACATGTGTCATGTGATCTGGCGCGCAGGCCAGGTCATTGGTAGTCTATATTTCTACATAGTATTAACGAGAGAAAGTAGGCATTATCGATAACTTTTGAATTGTGAATGTTTTTAGTCTCTGACCTTAGTTCAGAATGATGACAATTTAAACAAAATGTCGTAGAAATACCGAAATTAAAGGGGATCTGAGCTCTGGAATGCATGATATGAATGTCGTTCGCTTTGATTAATCTACTCGAATGGGTTTGAAATAATATTAAATATTGTAACCGATAACTATCAAAATATTTAAACCAACATAAACGGCTTATTATGAATGATTCATCGTCCCAAAAAATCCAGGTAGAAACACGAGTGTGCTTTCTTGCACATTTTTTATTTCTTCTACATACATATATTTGTAATTTTTTCACTTGAGTTAAGAGATCAAAGAAAGCGAAGGCAAAATGACACTATTGATGCTCCGATTCTTTAAAGTTTACCAAATCACTTTTCTAATACCTCACTTCACGAATGCAAAAGAACACACACAATTCTAAATAACATAAAATTTTAATATAACTTCTATTTTAAATCAATATCTTTAAACTGTTGTTAATAGATGCACAATGGCATGTTAAAGGAACGTACATATATCTCAAAACACTTATGGGCAATATTTCACTGTCATTTATTTTTTTTTTTTTACTCTGAATGGTATGTTGTTATCTATTCTACAATAAAACATATTCCACAATAAAAAGTGCACGAAGTGACCAAATAAGTAACTAAAGTTCTTTTTCTCTTTGCAAGAATTTTCTGTTTCAAAGAAGTCATGTATTTAGCAACTCTTTGTAAAGGCTATTACTTTTTTGTCCTTTTTTTCTGTCTCAAAAATGGTTACTTCCCGTCCTACCCTCCCTTTGGTCTGCCTAAGAAGCAAACTTTGAATAAATTGTTTGCATTCGTGATCTTTATGCATTACATGTAAAATTGCATTACAGAGAGCTTGTGTGTAAAGAATTTACCCTAATTTATATGACAGCTACGAGACCTATAAAACCTTACACGGTATCACCTAGCAATGGATTTTTTAAAAAGTCTCAATATGAAATCCTCATGACATTTTGCACTCTTACAAGTAAGTAATTTATGCTACTGTGAGTCTGTTTAGAGATGGCATTGATAAAACTGGACGATTTACAGTGAAAGGGCAAGTTCATATGTAGAAAGTAATGATAACTCTGGACAAAGTTTAAGTTTATCCAAATAACCCAATAAAGAAAGGTCTAAACCTTCGCCTAAATTGTTATTGATGTACTTAAAGGACATGATAGGGGAACAAGTTATTGTTTGTTAAGTCAGTTGATAACAGGAAAACCGTAGGCATGTAAGATTCTTAGAGAACTTTCTAAACTTTAGACTGTTGCCAGTGACATTTTCTTCCCCTTCCAAGGCTGAGATTTATACTAAAAAATGTAAATGTACATGCATTGAAAAATCTCTCAGCAGGTGACGATGTCACGGCATAGTTAGCCAAACCTTGATAGCCTTTTAACATTAAGTCAGTTTTCCATTGCTTGGGTAACTAGTAAAAGAGGGGGAGAAGCCGGAAAGCAAAGTTTCGTAGAATTTTTTAAAACCTACCGACTATGTAATAAGGTTACAATTTGAATGAGTGTAAGAGAGAGCGGGTTAGGGAGGGAAAAATAGAGATACGTGCAGAAAAGTATGAAATAATGGAGTAGGCAAGAATTTGAATGTTGAAAAAGTTATGCTTTTGATTTTAACAAAAACTTATTAAAAGCAGAGGAATAAAAAGAAAGTGAAAAAGTAAAATAAGATCCCAATGTTTAAAAAATAAATTTCGAAAATCATTATTCACAATGCGAGAACCATTAATGTATATTGACACTTTGACAAAACGCCAAGGATATAGAGATGGAAAGATGGAATGGCATGGACGACAGAGGAGTGAAGGATCGTAAGTTATTTTTATTACTCTCTCTTCTTCTCCCAATTTTATTTGTACTTGTCCTAGACATAAATAAATGCCTAAGCACAAATTTTATCTCCTGGTCCTTGTGGTTTTCTGCCATCATGAAAATTAGAGTATGGGTCGTATCCTAATCTATATCGTCCACTTTTCTGCATTTCTGCATTTTTGAGTGGTTTATTCTTTTTCATTGTTTTTTTTTTTTTAATGAAATTCTATAGATAGATTAATATTAATTTGCTTTCTTGCGTTTGATGCCTTGTTTGCTTATAATTATATTTTTTTGGTTTTTACATTAAAACTCTTTCTCTTTCTTTCCTTTGAGTTCATACGTGTGTGTGAAAGATATCAGATTTTGGCCCTGTGAAATCACTATCGCATCTTTGTATTCCATCAACTGGGTTTTGTGAAATTTCTGTTGTTGTTTTTCCACCGCTGCGTGTGCACTTTGTTGCTCCAGAAAAGTCAGTTTGATAAAATAGATCTACTGTGCTCTGCAAAATGTTTCATGGCTAGGATAGTTTGAATTACGTGACACATCAAGTGGATGGCCATAGGATCGCAAAAAAGTGTTGTATTATACTTTGTTTTTGTCAAATTTGATCTGTTTTAGTTTATTCATGTAACAAGACCTTTCATGGAATGTAAGCACTTGCTTGTTGTTTTATAATGAACCTACATAACTATTTAAAAAGCTTTCAAATGTTCTCTGCAAACACCTGAGGAGTATAATTTGAGAACAAGATCTATTTGTCACAGAATCGTATTTGAAACCAGCACTGAAATTGTTTTGCTGTTCGCCTTTGCGCGTACGACTGTTCATGGTTCAGAAAAAATGCATTGAACATTTTAATTTTGTGTGCAGTTTGCCACAATGAAAGCACATTGTCGATATGAATAACAGATCGAAAATATTTTACTGTACATCGAAGAAATCCTGTCATATATCATTTTTTTATTTTATTTAATTTAGTCTATTTTTTATATCTCTGATTGTTGCAAGTTTTTCACCTCCATTATATTTTTGTTCAAATTGAAAACCAACGTTTTCGTATATATATATATATATATATATATATATATATATAAATCAACGAAAATGTTTTTCTTTTACCTTATATTTTTATGTCACTCTAAGTTGGTGCCAAATGAAAATAAAATATCATTAGGTTGATGTTCCTCCTCCTTGATCTTCAGACAGATGCAGGTCTTTATTTCAGCATGGATACTTTTTTCTATATCAGTGTGTAGATTTTATGGAGAAACATGGTGAATTATTCATTCCTGAAAAAGATATCTTACAGAATCAGTTTGTGGTACCTGTTCTAAATAAGATTGTTATATAGGCGTAACCGGTAAAGCTTGTACATCTTTTCATTGCGCGTTTATCAAACTGCTTTCCGCCTTTAAAAAAACCACACAATTGAGTTTGCACGGTATATAAAACGGTGAATTAGGTGTCTTGGCTCATTTAAAAGATGGGCAATGGAAAAACAAACAGCCAATTTATTTTTAAAATATGCAGATAACGTATTGAAGTACGAAAAAATACTTCAGTGCGTTTCATTGTCTATTTATTTTTAAATGGATAAATAATTATTAACAGCACTTGCAGGAAATATGGGGGGAAAATGAAGATGTAAATAAGTTGAGAAATTCATTTTTTGTTTTGTTGTCTTACGGCTACGACAAAAAGATAGTCAAAAAAAAGGAAAAAAAACAGATATCAAGAGAGATTGGAAAGTCTACGTTAAATAACGCCAGTTCTCAGTATAAATCAGTAAAGATTTTTAGAAGTAATGAAGAATACTGAGATGCCAAAGTATCTGCAGAGAATGTTAAAAATAACAAGTTGAAGCTATCGAAGCTTTTATATATTTATTTATTTAATTTATTTTGCTTGAAGCTAAAAAGACTGCAGGCGCTAGTCCGCTATTTTTTCTGGATATTGTAGTAAAATTGATACCAATTTTTTTTTTCAAAACTTAAAGCAATAAAGGATATGTACTTGTCTAAAGATATTTAACCTTTTATTGGTTTTGATGTGAGTTCATAAATTTAAATTTTAAACATATAAAACGCGTATTCTAGATAGGCACAAGTGCACTGGAACACAAGCGTACTGCGCAAACCGATCAATAACGCACAATGAACAATGACAGTTTATACAATTTTAACGGGTTAAATTTCATTTACAAAGTTTGACTTGAAAGCATAATTGTGTTTGTTAAACTCTTTTTATAGCCCCCAAATAATATTAAGGTTTACAAGCGGTTATCACAAAATATCTTGAAAATTAGCCTCAAATATCTCAGATATTAACAATTTAATGTCAGAGGAAAAATGGAAGTTCATGGAAGGAAAAAAAATATGTATTTATATGGTTATTGCTAAATTTCATTAGACGATTCCAGCTTCATCGTAAAGTATCAAGTTTCAATTCTGGGGCAAAGAATGCAAGGAAAAACAGATAGAAATTTTTCTTTTTTTTATAAATCATAATGCTTAAATTTAAAAGAATAAGGACTTCAATATTTTAGGCTTTAAAAAAATGTATTGGCAAAGAAACTGCGAGAAAAATGAAGTTTCGCATAATCTCTGTTTCCCATCGGACCCACAAACGTGACTGTGCGATTCTGTAGGTGCCACGAGGTGGAAACTTTACAGGATGTTTTTCTTGCCCCTACATTTTTCATATTACTTTCAGACTCTAATATCCTTCACATTATCCATTTTTTCCATTTTTTTTTAAATATCTTAAAGATACGAGCTTTTTAAGAAATAAATCTTCATATCATTTCTATTAATGCAATCTAGATCTAGAATTCAAATATTAAATGTTAAGGAAATTTTCATTTTTTTTTTCAGGAAAAAAGACTGATCTGTTAATTTGTTTTGCTGAATACATTCATTAAAATGTACGATGTACAGCTTCATGGATCCCCTAAATGTTTTTATATATAAGCTTTTCAGACTATATATTTAAATTGACATCTATTGGGAGTCAGATGTGTAACTTAACAACAGAGATGTTGTTTGAGTGGACTGTTGAGTTGTACATGGAAGGAAAGGCAAAGAAAGCCAGTGTGACAACTCCGGGTGAAGCTTAGGTTGGGATATCGCATCTTGAAACAAGTATGAAAAGACAGGCATATTCTCTAAGACAATTGAAGTGCCATAGGAATCTACAGCATTTCGACTTTACCGGAAAAAAAATAGTAGGCAATGGAGGTCGACCAGAGTGGAACACTGCGTCTATAACCAGGATCAAAGACATTGAAGAAGACTCGGACACGTCCGCTGAATGGAAAAGAATTGCCGCCCACTCATAGTCAACACATAGAATTCACAAGGCAAGAGGAAGAGAAGCTTATGGAGAGGCAATTTGAAAAGGGCAATCAATGGATGATGATCAATAAATTAAGGTTTGGGAAACATGGCTGGCAACGATCAGGGTAGAATCATTAAAAGAGAAAACTTTTTTGGTGCTTTATGCTTCAAACGGCGTGATGGACTATATGCATAGGTGATAGAGAAGATGAAGATTGGCTAATTGAGAAAATCAACGGGAAAGAATCGATTCTTGTTCGTATTCGTCTTTAATAAATGTTACTAATCTTAGTTTTTTAAGAGTTAGTGTTCAGTATGCAAAGTGGGTTTACATTTGAACCCCAAAAGCAAACAAATCCACCTCGACAATAGTGAGAAAAAATTACTCAAAGAATTGTGAGATTACACATGATTGTTGTATTTGTTATTGCTTTGCACGCACCCACGTTAAAAACAGTGATTTAATCTAATCTATGAAAAAAGAGACAACCTGAGCGAATAAGGCACATTTTTATTTTAGTCAAATTTTTACACTCAGTAAAGACAATCTTGTGTGTTTGGCACTAAAAAACTTCAAATAGAAATACTTTTTAAAAGTAAATGTATATACTTATATATATTTTTTTGTTTTGTTTTGTTTTGTTTTTCGATAAAAGGAAGATCATTAATTCTTAACCCAGCACCCATGCTTTTGGCTTTTTCCTAATAACGATGTTTGCTTTAAGAGCACAGCGAACTAAATCAGTGTTGTTATTTGCACTGACTTCATTGTTTGTTAATTACTTTTTCTTCTTATTTTTGATCTGGCTTGCGTTTCTTGAAGAAAGTGATAAAATTGTTACAGTACTATTTTTGTCTTTTTTTAATCCCGTTAAAATCTTGTTTCAGTGTTTTGATCTATCCTTGAGAAAGCCATAGCGATTGTTATCTTTTATATCGTCATAGAATTTAACATTGTTGTTAAATTATTTTTCGATTTTATTTTCCAGTGGCATGCTAAAAGATTACTTGGTTGATAGAGACTAGCAATACGGCATGGCATGTCTCTCTCTCTCTCTCTCTCTCTCTCTTTCCCTCTTTTTCTCTCTCTCTATCTATCTCCCCCCTCTCTCTCTCTCTCTCTCTCTCTCTCTCTCTCTCTCTCTCTCTCTCTTAGTTTTACTTTGAACAGCTGCATTGATTCGCAGTGCTATAGAAATCACCGAAACATAACTGAAAGCAGGCATTAAAATTAACTTTAATTAAATGACAGGCCTACTAGCCGAAACGTAATCATGTCTTTTGGATTATTCTTCTGTAATCGTTTTTTAACTAAAGCATGGTGTTCCTTTTTTTTTTTTTAATTTTCAAATATTGCTAATATGAATACGTAAAAACCATCGTGCCTCCAGGAAGCAATGGGATTTTTAATCATATCCTAGTTATATCCTTAAATTTGGTTACAGGGGAGTTGGAAGTTGTCCAGTAAATTAATCAATCTTTTCCTGATGAATTTGGTATATTCTGTTTTCTGAACTTCTTTTATCTACGTTTATTATCTTCTATTTTAAGTTTGTCTCAATATATCTCATTCTGGTGTTTAATCTTTTATAATTTTTTTAAAGGTGTTCCTTTTTTTACGAAAAGGACGGGACAAATAAACCAGATCAAATCATAAATGAAAACTGCAGACAGTTTTCTTTTCTTTGCCAAATTGTGATGGCATAGTAACGTAAATATTGGATTTTATAAGCTGTTCATATAGTAAAAGAATACAACCATCACTTTAAAACTTTTTTTTTAAATTTGAAAACAAATTCAGAGTATAGAAAAGGCTTTATCAGAAAAAAAAATGATAATGACATAAGAAGCTTTCCATGTTGAGATAATTATAAGCCTATAAGCAATATTTAAAGAGAGAAGTAAATCTGAGTCCAGTAAAACCAACAATTAAATCACATCATACAAATAGAATCCGAAGTAAAGCGTTGTAATAATCATCGCTAGTTTTAGAGCTAGCTCGTACTTTTCTCTCGCATGTTTGGCGGCATTTCATTTTCTTACAGACTGTTTTAATATCTATATCTGTTTTAGTTTTCACATCTTTCCTCATCAGTCTTTTTTTTCTGAAATACTTTAAAATCTCCCTTTATGGCTGTGCCTAAACATTGATACAACCCACAAAGTAAAGGAAACCAATTGTTTAAGTCAATGCACACATCAAACGGCTCTCCAGTGCTTTGGTGCAGAATTTATAAATGTGTGATATCAGGCGGGGTCGAGATTTAGAGGAAGGAATAGAGAAGAGAAGATTTATGAACAAGGTGTATGCCTTTACACTGGTCAATTTAAAACTGCGATGCGTCATCAAAGCGCCATCATTGCTTTTATCATTTTTCCCCTTTTTCAAGATTCCATTTCAACTCAGTAAATCCTATTTATAAAAAAAAAATCTTTTCATGAGATGAGATTGTCATGTAGCACGATGTGATCGGATCAAATCATGCTGTAATCTTATCTGATATTCTTCTCGTTCACGCTATTGTATCGTCTTATGCTTGGCTTAGCCGATTTTAAAGACTTTAAAACGTCAACTTGAGCCTTAAGTAAACAGTTGATCGTTCCAAATGCAGGTATAATCCTCGCAAGCAAATGAACATTGATAGCTGGACTTATTTGCACTAATTAAATGACTCTTGGGCACATGGAAATGAATGGCTATTTTCAGTCCTACATGTATAATCTCATCAACTTTTAACCATTAGGTGGTTATAAATATGTGATTCATTTCTACAATAAATTAAATTAAGCTTTTTGAATAATTTTTTTCCTGTTTATCAGATTTTCAAATTAAAATGGCGTTCATAGGAAGTGTCTGTCCAACGCTGGTAGAGCGCCTCAAAATAAAATCTTTCATTGATGTTCATCTTATTTAACACGCACACTATAAACAATTGCATGGTGCCCAGACATAAATCGTGTCCAGAATAATGAAAGAATTTTTGAAAGCAAGGGATCACCAATTATTACCTTTTCATTTTCAATTAAAGTTTCTTTGCAATTACATATAGCCCGTATTTCAATGGAAAACTTTTTTTTTTTTTTTTGTTAAGAAAATAAGAACTGTAACTACTAGAGATTTCCCCTAATAGAATTTATGCTTATTGTAGCTCTGAAAAAAAAGAAGACTGACAGAAATATGTTTTCATCTAGGAAATTTCATAGTTTTATTGAAAGGTAATATTTAAAGTTTGTTCAGCAGTATATTTAACTTTCGTGCTACCGCAGTAGAAATTAATACATTTTGAAAGTGGGAAGAAATTACATAAAATGTACAATCTTACAGTTCTTTTACGAATTACATTTAAAGATTTTTTTCGTGCCTTTTTGTTCTACATATTCATTTAAAATGTATTCTGATAAAATGTTGAACTAATGATATTCATTATCTCTATTCCAACATTGGTTCCTCCATTGAACCTGCTTCATGGAACCGACCGGTCACCAGTCACATTAGGTCACCTCCTCGTCTACTCACGGTCACCCGAGCAGCGCTACAACCTTATTTTGCTCCTGGGCTCGCGAGCAGCCTTTGCTTTGATCAGCGTCTTCTATCAGTGGGCTCTCACCCAGCGCAAATTTTGCCCTGGCAACAATTCAAGCAGCCTTCGGCGTAACAACAGCACTGGCAGAGATCTGGGCGCTGCCGGAGGTTTTGGAAGTGGTGGTGGTGGGGGGAGGGCTGTTACGGCAGCGGCGCTTTACAATGGCAGCAGCAGCAGCAGCGGCAGTACCACCGTTGGTGGAAGTAGTGGTGACGGTGGTGCTGTTGGTGGCAATGATGATGCCGGTGCGGCTGGTGCTGGTCTGTTTCTCGGTGATAGAGTCAAGTCTAAAGATGTTTGATAGCTCTGCACGAGATATTTGAATGTAGCATTTCAATGATTACTGAAACATATGTGACAACTTTGAGTGAAAGTCAAAGAGAATGTCTGAAATACTTTATGTGCTAAACTGTGTGGCTGCAAATTATTCCCATCCAGCTCACCCAGTTATATTTCAAATAGACTGTGTTGAGTGAACCTTGAGATTAAATAAATAAAAAAAAACTAAAAATACACTTTGATACAGATTTTCATATACCAAGGGCTAGATACCTTTCCTAGTCTTCATTACGACCATAACTGATGTATTTGTAATGCATGAATAATAGCTATAAAAAGAAAAATTATAGTTCACATAATATCTATTTTATTTTCAAGAAAATTGGAATTGCAGAGTCCGAAAGCAAAACTTCCAAAAACAATGCGAGACACTACTGCAAACGAGGATGCTGAGAGAGTAAATCAACTTCTTTCGTGGGCTCGCTCTAGGCTTTGTTCATAATTATCGCAAGTCTAGTGAAATCATGTCTGGATGAAATTTTGTTATTTACTTTCATTATAATGTTTTTTGTCTTCAAGAGTCAATCGACATGCTTTCAGCGTTTCACAAACTATTATCAACTGTTTTTGCTTGGGTGAAATTTGTTTAAGCATTGAATTAATCAAATACAGATATGCTTTTCAAAAACTTATGAATATTACAGCAAGAGAGAAAATCGCTATATTGATTGAACCATAGACTTTTCTGTTTTGTTGTTTCTTTGTCTTTCATTTCCTTATTTTCGTTTTGAAAAAGGGGATGGGGCAGTAAAGGGGGAGCGGAGGTTACCACAAATTAAAGTTTCAATAGCCAAAAACATAATAATTCTCCTTGATTTAAGTAATGACTGTGTATTATATGACTTTGAAAACTATTATGAAAAAGATCTTTAAAATATCTATTGTTTTCTTGTGCTGCTTCAAAAGGAACCATCATATTTAATCCTAGTGAAAATTGTGGGTATATTTTATATTTATCAATGTTTCTGTTACATATGATGATAAATGAAAACTTATGTCTGAATGTAGTTCTCATAAATGTCTGTATGTTTTTTTTAATTATGAGAGAAAGAGAGCGAAAGGGAGATGGAAATGGGCGGGGGTGTAAGAGGAAGGGTTGGAAATGCAGACAGGAAAAGAGAGAGAGAAGAGTGTATCATCCCGCATCGAGACATGTAGAGAGAGATTTTTTGAAAAAAGAGAGCGAAACAAGTATAGGGAAGGAATACAAGGTGCTGTGTAGGTGGAAAAAAAATTTTTACGTTATTTTCTCTTTTAGCTAGACACGATTTCTAAAACATCATTTGCTAAATTATTCTACATGCCTACTCATTTATATACTAGTACTGGTAATTTCGTATAGTCACCCTTCTGCTTCCTATGATCATCATTTGTATTTGATTTTGTTCTGGCTAAGGCTATCAGCTTTTTGGTATTTTTTGTTCAACTTATGTCAAGAATTCCTAGAACTTTTTTTATATCTGAGTTACAGTAGCTAGGGTGTCCCTAAACACCAAAATTGCTCAGACGCTTTACAGCATCACTACCCTTCAGATGTTCGGACGCACCCATCTGTTTTTTAAACGTAGCTTGTAAAGTAGTGTTGCTCACTGAAAGCCAGTCTTTTAACTGTTTTGCGCTCAGTCGAGTTGTCTCTTACAGGAGTTGTCTGAGGATAAACCAAACCAAGAAAAAAAGAAGTTTATGCCCACAGCAGTTGCTGTTGGATAGACATGAGGTGGCTCTTTCATGGGTACAGAATACCAGATTAACGAAAAAAAACATTTCCAAAGCAATCTTATAAATCTATTGGTTATTTTAAACACCCATTGTCTATATCTATCATTGGTCATCTTTTAATTAGTTTCAAAATGTATGTTCACAACTGTTCTTCTTGTTTTTTTCCTCGATCTGTTTCACCACCCGTCCCTCACCCTCCTTCAATTTTCGTTCACTTGTATTTACTCCCATGTGATTCACTCCCATGCTATTTTGCCTTCCAAACCATCCGCTCTTGCTGTTCTGTAATTATTCATGTTTGTAACCGTTATGTTGAGAGGAATTACTTCTATATTTTACCCAACCCCTACAGATGTTGACTACTATTACATTTCAATCTGTATACCTTAATGTGCCCTCTACGGTCATTTTTTTTCTCTTATCGAACTCTCTCTCTCTCTCTCTGACTCCATTTCTCAAGAAGTGCTAAAGGGGGGTTAAGGAGATGTACATACGTGGCTGTTTTATTAAGCATTACTATTTTTTTTCTTCTCTTTTGCGTGTTTTAACTCGAATCTTTCATGTTGTGAACTGTTAATCCCCACCGTCACAGCTATCGTGTTAAACATTATTTATAATAATTATTATTGTTTTGAAATGTCTCATGTTCGTGGGACGTTGTTCTGTAATATACTTTGATCAAATAATACACATCACTGATGAGCTTTTTATTTGTTCATTGATTTGTTGCTTTACGAGATTCCTGATATAAATTGAATTTCTCAAACCCAGTATATGCGATAACAAGTTGTGCGTGTGTGTGTGTGTGTGTGTTTTACGCCAGGCTTAAGTCGATGAAATTGATCTCAATTTAGTCTTGGCTTCAATTCGTATTAAGGCATTGCACTGTAGGATCAAAGAGGCAAACTAAGCATGAAAATCTTTTATGGAAAGGATTCACCCAAATTAAAAACTTCAACAGTAGTTATATTCATACACTTCAGTTTAATCAAGAGCCGGCAAAATAGTAATATTCCATTCGGATTCTCTTTCGTTGTCTAATCCTAAAAAAAATATATTTGCATAAAAAATACTACGAGATTTAAATACTGTTATATAATGTTCTGAAGTAGATTGTTTTTTCCACATTGACAATCTGTGTTTGTCATTTCAGAATGAATTTTGAATATGACATTCTTTTTATGTCTTTTATCTACGTAATTAAGTAGATTATTGTAATTGGTGTTCCTTGTGATTTATTTAAGATTATTTCTGCATTAAATATTTCTGTATGTATGATTGATTACTTTGTTTGCATTTTCAATGTATATTATTCCTTTTTCTATTTCAAAATAATGTATTCCTACGATTGTCTATTGTCTGTGGTTATGATTTCATTCATGCTTTCTTTTTTCTTTCGACCAGGTCATGTTCGGAGTGATAAAGTTTGGAAACACTTCAAAGTTATCGAAGTATCTGTGTAATTATTGGTTTTGGGTTTGTTTTCCTCTTTCATATTGAAAATTACAACATCTTATAACTCCTTTTTTCCTATTTCATCTTATCTGTAAATCGCACCATGAATTTCAATGTTTTCACATGACTTTATGAAAATAAATAAATACATCTTACCCTCACCCTGCAGCCAATGTAAATGACTAACCGCAATTTCAATTGATTTACCCATAAACTATAAAATGTTTCTCTCTCTCTCTCTCTCTCTCTCTCTCTCTCTCTCTCTCTCTCTCTCTCGCTCGCTCGCTCGCTCGCTGGCTCTCTCTCTCTCTGTCTCTCCACTCTCTTTCTCGCTCTCTCTCTTTCTCTCTCTCTCTGTGTCTCTCTGTCTCTCTCTCTCGCTCGCTCGCTGGCTCTCTCTCTCTGTGTCTCTCCACTCTCTTTCTCGCTCTCTCTCTCTCTCTCTCTCTCTCTCTCTCTCTCCCTTCTCTTTCTGTCCTATATTTCTTTTTAATTATTGTAAATTATATCAACATGATGGCAACATTCTGTCTCTAAAACAAAGGAATTCTAACAAAATTGGCGCTGAGAGCACAAGCAGTAAAAAAACAGCGCCTTGAGGGGTGTTTCCTTAGACATTTTTTTTCCAAAAAACGAATTTTCCAAGAATCGGGCCTCACAAAAAGCATGATAATATAAGATATTTTACTCATGGCTTATCTACACCCACAAAGTTTAAAACTTGATGCATTGTGCATTGGCAAAGCAAGTCTAAAAATATTTCAAAACGTATAAAGCAAACCCTAAATTTTCTTCAAGATTTTTTTAAATTGATTTCTGCTTTGCAAAGTAACATCTTTAAATTCATTCGAATGACGATGTGTGCCCCGAAAACGGCAGGGACCTCGTACATTAAAGGTTTAGATCTCCTTCTAGACATGGCCTGACGAGGGCCAAACCACCTGTTATCACCAAATCTCTGGCAATAGGAGTTATAAACAAACAATATTGTATTACCTGCCAACAGTTTTGAAGTATCTTTTTTTCTAATTTTGCCAGCATGTTGTGTCAGTCCCTCTAAAATATCAGTTTGTTATCAATGGATTCCTTACATGTGGGTTGTATCTTGTAATAAAATAAAACTTATGTGAAGAATATTCTGCATAAAAGTTTTCTGTTTTTGATTTAAGTTATACAGACTGAATTTGTTTCGACCCATTAATTTATATTAATTTCAAGAACGTTGAATTCTAGCTTGTTTTACATTGCCTAAAGATATCAAGATATTGAGCCATAACAGGAAAAAAAAATATAAGTGGATAACAAAAGTTATGAACGTGTGTTTCGTTTCTGCTTTAGGAAAATGGTACAGGGTATTTCAGATTATTTAAAGATATTAATAAAAAAAATTAAGTCTGAGCATATCAATCTCCATCTGATTGGTTTATGCTTTCAAGATTACAACGACACATTTCTATAACTTGGATATCATATGATATCTCTTAATCTTATGAATGCAATGATACTAAAATGTGGTCATAAATTTGGCTTGTGCCATTATAGTAGGGCAATGATAATATTCCCTTTTAATAAATAATTAGTTCTGGATCTGAAAACGGAGACTTTCTAATCATTGTCTGCCTCAATACTTTTAAGTGGAACGTTGCAATGTTACGAATGAAGACATAATCATATATCAAAGACTTTTTCACACTATAAAGAAGACGGAGATTATGACAAAGATTGCCAATCTCTTTGATGTATCAGTTTCCATATTTAGGGCACGCCATCCATAGACGCGTAAATCATCTCTGGATTTCTTCCCCTAAATTAATATACAGATCTTCCTTTCGCATAGAGACATATAAACACGGTACATTCAGAACATATTGTAAATTGATAATAAAGCTTTGAAAAAGGAAAATGGTTCAACGTTCCTTTTTTAAACTTAGCACTACTAGTGTGGCGAGATTGTCCTCCTTATAATCTTTGAGTACCACAAGTGAATCCATGAAATACTTAGAACTACGTTTTCTTTATAATTAGCGTTTCAGTTTTTACATCTTATACAAGAGAAGACTTTGAATGATATTAAATGTTTATTATATAATTCATGAATAGAGTTTCAATAAAAGAAAATATTAGAAGTGCGTGAACGACTTCTTCATCTCTTATACAATAAAAGAAAAGTTATGATTTCGTCGAAGATGAATAGAATGTTGTCCAAATTGTATAAAATAGTTTAGATAGATCTACATCTAAGTAGATCTTAATATCTGCAGTTACGCAACTTTCTTCACCATAAACAAGCTTTTCAATAATTACATCTGGATGTAAATTAATCACTAACATTGGCACTTCAGCTGGCCTATAATATTCTTATTTTAAAAAATGATTTTAGAAGGCGAAATAGAAAGAGATTTTTTTTTTCCCGTGGGTCTTTCCTCTATTAAAAAGGCCAAGACAAAATGAATTTAAGTGCAAATAGAAAACCGGAGAAAAAAACGTATTGAAACAAGATGGATCTCGGCACTGCACTTGGTAGCTAAGCGAGTATCTTATTGAGGGTCGTAAAATAAGAGAAACGAGTTGCTTAAAAACATTTTTATGCACACAATTGCTTACACTAATAAAATAAAGTGAAGATAAGGGAATACCTCGGCCTCTCATTTTATTTCGTGCGGCGCGCATGTTATTCAGATCTAGACTCTAGGATTCCCTTAGATCTAAATGCTCAAAGCGGCATCTCATGTCCACATTTGGATTATTGGTACTATACCTTCTTTCTCTCTTTCTCTCCCTCTTTCTCTCTTTCCTTAGAATCACAGTATTTCTGTTCCATTCAACCGTTCGTAGAAAGGGCTTTACCGTAACTAGAATTGATTTAGATTTCTGATGTTAAATTTAAGAACCTATATAAAGAGATTGGCTTTTGGTGGCATGAATTATCTCTTTACTGCTTTTAATTCAAAATTATCTTGTTAAGCACTTTTTAATTACAAGGCTCATCCTATTAGAAAACGACCTTTACTATTCAAAGGCGCATGTATTTTACACACTCGACACAAAGAAGAGAACAGACTGTAAATGAATTGAAATAAGTAGGCAGGACGATGTGGCAGAATTTTTTTTTTCAACAAACAAAAAAGAAATCAGAACAGTGATAATGCAAAGAATTTCTATCAATATTACGCAAATTTCTTTCATTCTTGAAACCAAGATCAGTTAATACAACTCAAATAAACTGAAAGCAAAATCTCCAATTATTTCGTGTTTATTTCGATATTTCAAATGCCTATTGATTAAAAATGGGTGGTTAAATGATAAGAAGTCATACAAAATATTTGTACATCATACAAATTAATGTATGTTTTTAAGTCGACAATGTCTCTTAGCTTTACAACGTTGATGTTTGCTTTGCTCATGGAGTAAGCGCATACTTTTAAGAAAAGTCAATTTTAGGTTGCCCATTCCTTCTTTGAAATAGTTTTTTTGAGAAATATAAAAGTTTCATGCCTTTTCTCAGAATCAACATAACTTTATCCAGTTTTTACCATTGCAAAGCTAACAGAAACGAATTTCAAGCTATTTCAGCGAATTAAACTATTCAAAATGCGACTTCTGCCTCTATCTGAATGGTCTGCAAGCAGAAATTTAATGTCTGGGAGGTATAGGCGCTCAAACTCAAATTGCGTCAGGACGGACAATGTTCGCTAATTCATTCCTTATTATTTTCCGGTTTTGTCCTTTAGATGGGTTTTGTCGCGCTCAAGCAAAGTAAACATAATCTTAAGATATTATTCAATACGAATATTGAATTTAGAGAAAAGAAATTTACAACATTTGAGGCGAATTTGTCGACTTCATGTTCCGCTACATAGGCTTGAAAATGTAATTTACTAAAATCTAATTACGATGAATAAAGCTGTTTGGATTTGATATAAGATCCTTATTATGCATATCTAAAAATTTTGAATTTGCTTTTTTTTTTTCAGAATCAGTTAAGAAAACTGGTTTACAATGCATTTCGTGGTCTTCTAATATTTTAAATGCATGCGCATTTTTATCCATATAAGGGTAGTGAAATATTTTTTTTAAATTCAGAAACCACTGTACAATACAGTATGTTAAGGTCGACTCTAACTCATGACGTTTTTCGTTGCTATCTGTTGCAAGTTATTAAAACTGTCGTTAGATATTAGGTTTTCCAGATAGAAACATACCCGTATTCGTTTTGCAGCCAAAAGCACTCAAATCCAAGGTAGACAAATGCTGCTTTCCTTTACCTCCGATAATTTGAACTTACACCCCTTGAAAGATTTTGTCAATTTGAAACCACATAAATAAATTCAAAGGCTCATCAGTATTCTGGTTCCCTCTTGATAATATATTTTATATTTTTTTGGTGGAGATTCTTGACGGATCTTGCCTTTTTTATAATAAATTGTCTTTGACACGAATGGCTTAACGCTGTTATAGATCTAATTGAACACTGCCTATGTCAATGGGAAACTGGGATAAGATTACATCTGCAAGAATTGAAGGAGAACATAGTGATTTCAAACCAATCAAAAGAGGTGTGAGGCAGGGATGTGTAATGTCTTCTGATCGTTTTAACCTATATAGTGAAATAATCTTGATGAAGGAATCTTGATGGTATTTCAGGCTTAAAATAAATGGAGAGAATGTTAATAATCTCAGGTATGTACATATTACAGTTTTAATAGCGGAATCTGGCAAACAACTCCAAAAACTTCTAAATACTGTAGTTTTAGAAAGCAAAAAATGGGCCTATCTTTAAATGTAAAGAAAACGGAATGTATGGTCATCTCAAAGAAATCCCCTAGCCCTACGTGCAATCTCGTTAGCAAAGACGAACAAATCAAACAAGTTACAACATTCAAATATCTAGATTACCTGATAACATCAGATGGCAGATGCACAAGTGGAATAATGAAAAGAATAGCCATGGCTAAAGATCTATTCCAAAAAATGAAACCAATACTAGCAAACAGAAACACAAATATAAAAATTAAAATAAAGTTAATGAAAACATATGTATGGTTTGTTCTTTTATATGGAAGTGAGTGTTAGACAATAAACAAGAGCACACAGAAAAAGCTAGAAGCATTAGAGATGTGATTTATCAGAAGAATGGTGAGGATATCATGGACAGAAAAAAGTCAAATGAATTGGTACTGAAAGAGGCTAATCTCGAACGATCACTATTTAAAACCATTAGACAGAGGCAACTACAGTTTTTAGGCCATATTTGCCGACACGAGGGTTTAGAACACTTAGCAATCACTGGAAAGATTGAAGGCAAACACAGTAGAGGTAGACAAAGAATAACTTTCATTAAAAATATTAAGTCATGGGCAATAGGCAAGGGAAGAAATAACAATATTATAAGGTTAACCGAGAATAGGTTTGAGTGGAGGAACATGGTCGCCAATGTCTTTTCCAAAGTGCCTGATGATGATGATGGTGTGACAATGAAATCTTTTTATAGACTTTCGTACAGAAATCACTCCAAGTTTTGACGAAAATTGAACAAAAAAGTGTATTAATTTGAATCAAGAACAATTTGGGAACAGTGTTTCAGTTTTTATAATTATTCAGATGTACAAGCTCTCTAATATCAGCGATTTATCTCTCTGTTATCTCTGCAAACTCCCCAATAATCTGTCAGCGTTCTTTTTATATCCACCGCCCATAGCTTCTTGAAAATACTGGTAATCCAATGCATAGGGTAGATCTAATAAGTCAATACAACACAAACAGATCATTCTAGAATGAAATGGAAATCACCGTATTATGTAAACAAGTTAGTTAAAAATATTGATCGATTAAATACCCATTTACACATAAACATGACACGTCTATCATGTCACAAAGATGTGTTCTGACAACTTCCTGTAAATAGTGTTCTCACACCTTCGAGAACCTTCTAGAAAGTCTAGATCTAGAAAGGTAAACAAAGCTGAAATAATCATAGAACTGTTAACCTGAAAAAGAATAACAATCGTTCCGAATCTAGATCTAGACTCAATTGACAGCAACTAATTGTCACAGTTTAACTAATGTAAATTTTATTATTTTACATCTTTTCATCTTAACAAAACCAATAACAAGGAGTTTATGTAATTATACACGAACTTTTATATTCAAGTGTGGTATTTTAATATCAAATTCGGTAGCAAAATGAGAGAAAAAATAATACTGTAAAATGTTATCATTAGAGGCGATTCAATGGTGCTTAGATTCGATTTAAATGTTATAAGATAAAAATTGAAAGAGGTGGTTTTTTTCTTTTAAATATCTGGCAGTGTGCCCAAAATCAATGTTTGTGTTTTAAGGCAGGCATTTTGTGGGTAAAAGGTCATCTTGCAATAAGATTTAGTCATGCACGACGTTCAAGAGGACAACTTGTACTTGAATAATCAGGGCCAAACTATAATCCATCTCTGCGAAGTCTTTCGTTCAGATGAGCAGAGATTTGTGGCTTGTTGAGTAGAGAGAGAGAGAGAGCGTCTACATGGAGGGAGTACTATACTGTTCGAGACGTTGTTATTATCTTTTCCGGGGTCTTAGGAAGAGACTTGCAGGGCTAAGGAGGAGAGATAATAGAGGCGCTATGATGGTCAGTAAACAAGTCTTTTGTGTCCTGGGATTTGGAAAGGGACTCACAGGGTAAGCTTATAATGGAGGACTGATGACTGAAGGGAGGCTATAATGTTAGATACACTATTATTACTTAGGAAACGACTCGGTAAGATAAAATTGATGGCAGAGACATGAGTGAGCTCATCGTATTTTTCATTATTTGCCTCTGGATGAAGAAAGAGCGTTTGCTTATCGTCAGGATGCTGTTGTGAAAAGCTTAGTTGAGGGTGCAGCAGGGTAGCGAAGGCACCCTGATTGCAAGTGAGTGTCAGGTGCAGGAATGTTGGTAAATGCTCTCTCTGGTGATGCTACTCTCATGAAATTCTAGATCTAGATTTTATACTCCAGGTCTGTCGAATGCCACATCAATAATTCTTCTTTGGGCTTTTAATTCCTGCCCACATGGTAGACACCAGAGTTAGAGGTTGCCCTCTCTGCATTTGACACTTTCTCTGTGGTGTGAAATCTGCTAGTATTGGTCTGCATAGGTGCAGGCGATGACGACCATCATGTCAATATTTTGAGGGCTTGGAAATGGCTGAACACCGGCAAAATGAAACAGACTGTAGTCTCTGCCATTAGTGCTTCGAAAGTTGAGGATCACTCAAGTTTCATGTGTTGAGTTGTCCTTCAGATATAGTGTTTCGATTTGATCCCAGGGCCTAAATTCGCCAGTAAAACCCAATGGAAAATTATGATCTTTAATCTTTTCATTTCCGTACCTGTTCGGCAGAAAGAAAGAGTTACAGAATCTACATATATGTATATATATATATATATATATATATATATATATATATGTGTGTGTGTGTGTGTGTGTGTATATATATATATATAT
>BLXT01003184.1:910147-924469 GCA_019648995.1 Plakobranchus ocellatus
TTGATAATTATTCATGACATATTTAGCACTAAATGATCGAGATCTTTTCTTTTCTTTTTTTTTCCTCATCTTTTTCCTCACCGAATCAGTAAACATTCTGGTACTCTATGTGTTGCACTGCACTGATGTGCTCTTGTATTAGTGTGAGAATGACGAAATGAATCAATAATGATGTATTTTCCAAAGACGAATAATGGAAAACAAAGGGCTAAACTTTGTTTTCTTATTTTAAGTTACTAATGTAGTAAGATTGAAAAAAATTGGCTTTGTCGGTTTTTAAGATAAACCATCATCTATATTTCCTGAAAATTTTGCAGCTCTACGCAATGCGATTTCCAAAAAATTGATGAATGAAACTTCCGAGTTCATAATTGCATGTACATTACATAAATATATGCATATATATTAATATGCAAGTTGTCTTTAAGATTTACGTTCTGGACAAATTCTATTTCATTTTTTCTCGTCTTTCCAAAGTGCTGTCTATGACGTATCGGATAGTTTGAGAAAAGAAGGATATTTTAAAATAATCTTGTAAATCTGTTGTAAACATGAAAAAGTAAAAAACATTTGGGTTTAGATAAAAAGTTTTTAAAATGCCTACAAGGCTTGGGAAGCAAAGTTGAACTATTCGAAAAGTATCATTTTATTGATTTTTTTCTTTTATTTGAGTTGGGGTAGACTGTGATTAAATTCAAATGATTTTTCATCTTAGACATCTTGAAGTTGTCCACATGTGAGGCTGTTGGACAATGCAGTCACACGTTTATAAAAACGTTCTCCGAAGGTCTGTTCTCCAACGGAGATATTTGTGGGTGAGTATTCAAACTAAAAACTGTACGTATTTTTGAGAACTGACACTATTAATTATGCGAACTTGTGGCTGAACAACAACATGGAGAAAAAAAGTATAAGATTTTGTGGGTGAGCTCTAACACAAATCACTATCGGAATTTGTGAGTGAGTATTAACATGAAAAGTGCAGGAATATTTGGGTGAGTACTAGCACAAATGTCCATTGAAATTTGTGAAGGATTACCTGGACTAGAAACTATAGGAATGTCTGAGTGACTATTGGCACTTATACCTGTACACACTTGTGTGGCGTTGTCGTGTCTTTCTGACAAAACTTGTGCACGAGTATGGATACAAAGAAATGTAGGAATGGAACTTGTGGATGGATACTGACACGACCAGTTACAGGAATCTGTAGGGCCGCAGTGACGCAAACAATTATCTGTGTTTCTTCGACAGGGGCGGTCGGCGTATTTTTCCAATGACTTCTTTTACCTTTTTCTTCTGCTATCGTCCACATGTGTTTGGAAATTATTTCAATAAAAAATGCAAGGTCTTTTTACTGCTTTTCCTGTGAATCATTTGTTAGCTGCTCTGTTATTTTCTACCCTCAAAACTGAAACACGTTATCAACACTATCGGCTTTGCCTCTCAAATTAACGACCATTAAAATGTGAGCTTTCTTTGTTCATGCTAGATTTTGCGTGAGGGATGTTGTTGGCACTAAGCTCAATAATATTACTCTGAAATTTGCAGAAATTTCTGTTGCGTAAAATCTGACATAAGAACACATTAGCCTGTAAAATATTTATCAAACATAATATTTACTTTTCTTTGGATTTTTCTGACATTTTCCACTATCTATCACAGAAAAATGAACTAGCATGTGGTCTAAATAAAATTTTTTTTTTTTAGGAGAGCTAACGATGATCTTCGATATGCAGAGGAATTTATTACGTATTTGATTGTCTAAAACTTTTTAGGTGAAATTCGCTTCTGAATCTAGAGAAAAGCAGTGTTAAGAAGTTTAAATGAGATGGGCATATTTTAAAATCTTTCCTCTTTCACGAAGCGCAGTCGTATAGGCGACTACTTCCCGTGTGTGGAGAGAAGTTTGGAGGAATGCAACTTGCCTCAGTCCACAACTGACATTGAGTTCGGAGCTCTTGGGACCCTTATGCATGGCTATTGTGAAAAGGGTAAACCTTGAAATTACTTTTTCCTTATTATGGGTCTTCTTTTATAGCATTTATAACATTTAAATCTCTCTCTCTCTCTCTCTCTCTCTCTCTCTCTCTCTCTCTCTCTCTCTCTCTCTCTCTCTCTCTCTACCAATCTACCCAGCTAGCTATCTCGTATTCTTTTTTTTCCTCGCTTTCTTTCTCTCTTTATATTTCATTCCCTAACTCTTCTCTTTCTCTCTCTCTCTCTCTCTCTCTCTCTCTCTCTCTCTCTCTCTCTCTCTCTTTCTCTCTGTAAATGACCTGTTTTTCGTGCGTTCTAAAAAATATTTACTTTTAGCATAGATCTGAATTCACAACAATTGTAGGCAATCCACCTTCAATGTAATAAATGTGTTGCCTTAATACCAAGCTCATTTCTTACCCTACATTTCTTTCTATTAAGTTATTCGAGCTTCTTTCTGGTGATACAGAGAACATGTTTGATCAGTATTATCGTATTAGCTCTCGGCTCCACTTGTCTACAATAATGCGTCCATTTAATTGGTGACACTGTATGCTCTAAAATTTGGCTCTTCATGAAGATAAAAAGATTGGTTTTTCTATATGGCCAGTCCACAACAAGGTGATCTCAGGCTTTAAGGCCCTCTGACAGGCCGGAGCGCCGATGGCGGGGCTTGAACCCGCGACAGAAGGGTCCCTGTGAAGATGAAAAGAACCAAAATAATTTTATATCACAGAATGATGCATGCAAATTGTCAATTTAAAAAATGGTTAGAGAAATATTTTGACAAACCACAAATATATTCAAGATACTTTTTAATCCGTTGCTTTTCAAAAAGAGACTTGCAAAGTTTACTTGATTGTAAGAAATACTTTTGGAAATGCTTAGAGGATGATGTTTTTTTAGAATGTAATTCAATATCCCATTTGGTGAAATTTTTGGATGAAACAAATTTTTCTGATTGTGTTTGTGATCAATGAAGTGCCATGGAAAAAAAAAACCTGTTTTAGGATGCTTGTTAGGAGCTTTGCGTTTATAATTAGTCGATAAGATATAGTTTTCTACATAAGAAACACAACTTCACTTCCACAACGTCGTTATCTTCATCAATTTTGTCATTATTAACATCAACCACCGTCAACACTATCATCATAATCATCATCATCGTCATCATCATCATCATCATCATCATCATCATCATCATTATCTATGTTATAACATCATCATTTTTTCGTCGCGGTCAGTGTCATCGTAGTAATCATCGTCATACCAAAGGTCATACTCATAATTATTGATTACAACTTGTATTTGCCTATGGCAGTCTCTACAAATGCTAGACTCACACAGTGTCCTGCCTTTGTCAAATGTACCACCGCTATTATGGTCTCCTTCTCCCCTAATCTCAAGAACATGTACGAGGGATCAACATGGTGCACGTAAGTGGAATGCTTTGAAATTAGAGACAGTTTTTTTTTTTAATCCATTCTAAGTTTATATAAATTTTATTTAAACTGCACGTGTCTTTCCGAGGAAAAACAGAGACATCCATGGCTAGTTTTCTGTAAAAAGAAAAAAAATGTATAAAGCAAATAAAAAATAACGAATATTGTTCAATAATTAATGACTGTAATAGCTCATGATCGATTATTTCGAGCACCTTTACAAATAAAGATTTCTTTTATTATTTAAACCACAATTTAAAATGTATCTTTTTTATATTTTCTTTCCTTTATCCTTTTTGTGAGTATCTTTTATGTGGATGCATTTATTTTCACTTTTTTTGCATTTGAAAAGATAAGAAAGGATGCGCCATTTATTTTACAGTCTATAAATCGTGTGTAATAAAGTTGTATATTTCAACCTTAACGTGTGCATATAGTTTTTGTTTCCTTTTCCTAACTCGTTTTTTTTTTGTCACTGTGCGTCCTTTCATCCAAATATACTTGCCCCCTTCTCTTTAAACTTTAAGTCCTAGTATTTCTCTTTATATCACAGCATACTGTCATAAATCTTTTTTTTTTTTTGTTTTTTTTTTTGTAATCCTTCATTCATGCATGGCCCTCACGTGCTAGTCTGTGACAGGCATCGGTGACTACGGCTCTTGGGGGCGTCGATGGCACAGTGCCTAGTGAGTCCGCCGTGAGATTTTCAGGGCCCTTCTGCCGCTGATTCGAGTCCCTCCATCGGCGCCCCGGCCTGATGGAGGGCCTCAAAGCCTGAGATCATCTCTTTGTGGACTGGCTATATACAAGAAAAAACAAACAAACAGACTTTGTCTCTTAATTTAATCTTGCCTTCGGGATCAGCTTTAGAATACGAGTTGCTCAGACTTTTATTTGTTGCTCAGAAAGTCAATCTTTTAAAAACCTTGCTTTTCTGTCTGCCTCCACTTCTCTTTTCTCCAACTACTTCCGGTCAGATAAAGATGAATAGATTAAGATAGATGTGTATTTAGAAATAACCATCAATTTTTCTTCCAATTTTTTAAGAGACCTTTTTAAGTTAGAATCTTATGATGTTGATCTTTTTTCTTAGGTTATTCCTAGCAAGTTTCACACTTATTCCTACTACCTCTAACTCTTTTTTTTTCCTTTTGTCCAATTTTTTCAGTCTACAGAAATGTAGCGCCTACTAATATTGTAGTATAGTGTGTGTGCGTGCGTTCGTACTACTTTTGCATAATTTTTCTTCATTTATCTCTTTATCTCTCTCTCCAATCTTTCTCTCTCTCTACCTCATCCTTTTCTTTTCTCTCTCTCTGACTTACCCTATCCAGATTTTTGCAGCTGAGTATCGGATGCGCTGAATATGCCCTGCAGTCAACCACCTGTTTTCTCGAGCAGGACAGAGAACTCCAGAAGAGAGTGCATGAGATGGATGAGCTGAGGATGCGGACATGTGAACAACGTGAGTGCAACACTGGAAATGCATCTGATTCTGATTGTGTGCACGTGTGTGCGTGTGTGTGTATGTGTGTGTGTTTCCTTTTTGTTTGTTTATTAGGTGAAAAAGAAAGTGTGAAGTGAGTACAAAACGCTCATGTTTAAATAAATTATTCTCCTTAGAACGCATACGAAGAACTGGAAACGGCATGATACCATAGGTTCAGTTCTGCAGTAGCAGTGATGAGTTTTAAAATCTACGATTTACCAATAACCAAGTAAAAATGCCTTTAGAATGTATGCCATGACATACTGTCTCACAAAGTCAAGTGTTTGATCTACGGACAAACATGAGAAGCCTTACCTTAAATCTTTATGTCCTTTTCACCATTACTCCCCAAAATGGTTGTCTACAGTTAAGCTGTGATACAGCTTAGAACAATTTGATTCCTTGACCTTTCGAAGCAAGAGCATTGAATGAAATTCTATAAAGCCTTCCTCTTTAGTTACCTTGTCTGGAACAGACATTGGCGATCATGTTCCTCCACTCAAACCTATTCTCAGTTAACCTTATAAAGTTGTTGTTGCTACCATTACCTATAGCCCATGACTTAAGACTTTCAATAAAAGTTGTTCTCAATATTTTTAAACAGCCTATAAAGCCTACTTGGCCCAAATACCTTCGCTTGAATAAGAGTGCTATGTAATATATTTTCAGGTACAAAAACTTCTGGTAATGTAATTAACTCTGGACGAGAAGGCAAAGACGATAACGGGAAAGGTTAGTCATGACTGATTCTATTACAAATTTTTTTGGAGTTTTTCATTATTTTTTATTTTCTTTTTACCTCGAAACGAAAACCACTGTTCGTTTAAATGTGTTATTTCAAATTTTCCTCAATACATAGATAGATGTGTTGTATCATTCAAATCAGTGGCTATTTATTGAGCATCTTCTATCGGCATCGAATATAGAATTCGGAACCTATGAAACATATTATACTTCAATAGACTTAAAACATATCTTGTTTTCTCCTTTGCGTTTCAGACGGAGCAATGACTGAGAGGTCCACGTTATTTCCTACAGTGATAGCAATTTTGGCTGTGACTTCAACCCAAATTGCTCAGTTTTAACAACATCCGATTAGATTGGCAGAATTTAGAAAGTTGAATGTGAATGGGAAAGAAATTTTACTACCACTGGTCGAAAGATGAATTGTTTTATATTCATGTAATATATTTGTACAAAGTATTAGGCACGAAATTCTTTCGGCGCGCATTTCAACAGCGAATCTCTTTATAATTGAATTAGCTTCTAAAAGTTCTTGCCCTCCTTTTTTTTGGGGGGGGGGGGGNNNNGCGGCCTTAATTTTGTTATAACATGAAATTTTTGCAATAAAACAACTAATTTGAAAAAATAATAATTTCCTTTAATTTATTAACAAACAAACAGTGAGCTGACTTAATAAGAATAGGGTATGATTAAGCCTTACTATTACTAAGTACTAGCATGCACTTCAACTGTGCGATCTAATGAGTTGAAATTATTTAAAGCTTGAATGCATGACTTTGTGTATTTTGAAGATAAGAAAGTGTTCAAATCAATTGATGACAAAAATCAGTTTTAATCTGTGCAAAAACTTGCTCGTAATAATTGTAGATTTGCGCGGTCTAAAATATCCCTAGTAAAGAAAAAATTACTATAAGGGAAATAAAAGAATAAAAAAAGTGTATTTCTCTAGCCTTTGACTTATCTATATGAGATAGGAATCGATATCATTCATGCCCCAATGAATTACACGTAATTTATCCGTTTTTTTCTTTCTCTTTCAATAATTTTTTTTTCTTTAATCGGCTCTTTCATAATGTATTCCTTGTTGCTTCTCTTCTATTTATTATAACATTTTATTTTATTTTTTTTTCATTCAATGGTTTTACGCACTCATACAATAGTATGTAAACTCCCGTTTTTTTTTCTTAGAGGCTACATGTAATGTCTTTATTTGTTAATGAGCGGTTTCTGCTCTCTAGTCGCGCATGTAAATTTAGAACATAAAAGGACTATTGTAATAAATATTTATGCGTGGAATTGTAGCTCGATAATCATAGCGATCTATCATTTCAATTCATAATAAAAATTTTAAGACAGTTTATTATTTTAAAGTGTCAAAGGCTTTACAATGAATGCCTGATTGTCTTTTCAACGTCTTGCTGTAGATTTAGAAGTGGAATGTTTAGTTTCATAGGCCAAATCAAGAAATCTGTACACTACATGTTTCATATCATCTTTATTGTCTGTCGAACAATATGCAAGCATACTTTAGTACACCAACTCTTTCTTATTTGGTCAATCGACGCATATTGGCTGGGATTTAATTTTAGATTGCTTCTCTCTCTCTCTCTTTCTCTCTCTCTCTCTCTCTCTCTCTCTCTCTCACTCTCTCTCTCTGTGTATATATATATATATATATATATATAAATAATTTATATATTCCTCTCTCTCCCTCACTCTCCCTCTCTCTCCCTATCTTTCTCTTTTCTCTCTTTTCTCTTCCTCTCTCTTCTTCTCTCTCTTTTTTAAAAAACAATTTTACGTAAAAACTGACCACGAACTAAAAAGAATGCAATTTCAAGAACCCTTTAAGAGCTTTAAGGACTTCAGTGCATTGCTCTTATTAAGCTAATAAAAGGTGGGAGAAGCAAATAAGGTAAACAATACCTTGTATTAAAGATTATGAATGGAAGATTATGGCTAAAGGATTTAAAGAAGAAAAGATTTCCTTGAGTGCAGCTTTCAAAAGACGTAAAATAATAGTCTACTTCTTGGAGAAGAGGAAGAAGTTATGTTTCTCACTTTAATCTCGGAATTCATTAATATAGTTTGTAATATGATTCTTTCAAATCTATGTCTTATCACTTCACTGAAAGAGAGTTTAAGCAGCCAAAGCTAAGAACATTTCCTCTGATTTTTTTCTTTATCTGTATGAAAAATCAATATGAAGTGCAAAAAAAAAAAAATAAAATAAAAAGGACAGACAGTGCAGCTCTTTCCATCACATTATTTCTCTTTCACTCTAGTAAAACGACCTCACCTTGAATAATTTATTTTTAATAAATGTATATATATATACATAATATATATATATATATATTTTTTTTTTTAAACGTGCAAGAAACGTGTTTATTTTCTTTTTGTCCGTTGTGATAAATGTGATTCACGGCTTCTTTTTTCATTTAGTTGGCACGTTCCACGAAACATTCTCTTCAGTTCAGATCTTTTATCACTCACGTGGATGTGTTGTATACAATCATCCGTATATATTGAGTTAATCCAGGCTTAACATTTAGCTAACTGAAAGTCTGCTTTTATTATTTCATTGCATGCATCAGCTGATTACCAGTTTATAAACTTGTACAATATAAGCGACTGTGGATGCTTATCTTTTTCCTTTCACACACAAGTTTAGGATTTGCCCTTCATCTGAATGAAGCCGAGAGACAAATTGATAATTTTAAAATAATGAGTTTGATTTACTATAAAGCAATGTAAATTTCCAGAATTTGACTGCTTAAGAATGATTTCAATGAAATTTATTGTGAATTTTATTCCGAATTCTATAATTGTTGCGTTAATCTTCCAAAACCCATTGTTTAATAATAACACTTGTTTCAGTCATGCAAAGATAACTATTTCTATACTTATCAAAAAACCATAACAGTTCTAAATTTCATTTCGAATAATTATAAGAAAAGTAATAAAAGTTTATAAGCTCAATTTGAACGTTGTAACAAGCGTGCAAGTTTTAAAACGTAGTCATCTGTGACAAAAAATCCTCTTTAGATTTATTACACCGGTAAAACTTTTCTTTGTACTGTTTTGAAAACAGAATAAATCGATAATCAAAAAGAAATTTTTCTTAATATATCAATTTCGGATAACGAAATTTTCATTCCTGTCTTTCAATGAAGAGTTCGTGTCGTTCTTTTTTTGTTTTTTTTTTCTATGTTGCAATCTCAAAATGCGATGTCTTATCTATGGTCAGTGTGAAGTCAATACTATCAATTCGCAGTCGGGCCCACAAACTAAATATGTCGCTTATTATTCTGTGGTGGGGCCGAGGAATAGTATTTACTCTCCTGTGAGTGTAGCTAGGAAGTCTCGCTAAAAAAAATGTGGAAGTGATAGCAAGGCAAACCAGCTCACATGTTAGTGTGCCACAAAAAAATTTTAACCCTTTGCTCCAGATTCCTCTACCTAATGCTCTAAGTATCCGACATGCATCATCTTACCCTGATTAGAATTTTGTCCAATTGTCCTTAATGATCGTCATCTTTACAGTTTATGAAAACAAATTCGTCTGTTTAGTTACAATTTACGGTTGCGTGTGCTTTTATTTCTTTCATTTTTTTTTATTTACAAGTAATCATGTAATTCACTAATACACTTTATCTTTATTCATCGATTGTTCTATCAAAAACCGCTGTATGTTTTGTAGTTTAGTATTTCTTAAATTTATGTTTCTTTTTTCTTTTTTTTTGAAGTAGTCAAGAAAAGTTGATCGAATTTGCTTTTGATTTACCATAAGGTAGTTCAATTTTTTTGTTTTTTGTTTTCTGTTTTTAGTATTTGTTCCTTTCTTTATCGTGCTTTCCCTTGTACCTTTCGCACCTTCACACTTTTTCGGTATAATAAAATTATACAACTGCACTGCAATTATCTTATTGGTTTGTAAGCAATGACTGTATTTGCTTTTGAAATCTTACGACCGAACAAACTTTCTTAAAATAATATCCTTTACTGTGACTGACGACATTTTGCTTTTCATCGATTTTGATTTGTTTTATTGTAATTCTGGTTGTTGATATTGTTCATATTTTTGCGGTTGCTATTTTTTGTTGTTCTCGTTGTTGTTTTCAATACATGTTTTCTTTATTTTGCGTAGAAGGAAATAATGTTTCCAATGTCGCCTTCCAGACTGGACAGGGCTAGCTGATGAAGAAGTGAAAGAAAACTTACAAAATAAAGAATAAACGCAAATAAAAAAAGTAAACACACAATTTAAAAAAACATGTTGCAAAACAATTCAACTAAGAAAACACTAGCCCTAGACTTCATGCTCCTCGTCAATGACCTCAGGATACCTCAGAGATGAAAGACTTTCAGCCTGTTTTTGTCTAAGGCACACTTGATTTGACGAGGTAAAGAGCGGCTCTATTTTTTTTTCCCCAGAATTGTAATGATTTAGATCGCCGGTGATCTGTAACATGTACAATCAAGTTTTCCTCAGATCGTCGGTGATCTACATACTAACTTAGATTTTTACCGAGTATGGTATGAAAATATGTTAGCTTTAGATCCAGCAGTTTAAGCAGAAAATATGGAAAATAAACCCACAAACCTGAGTTAAGGTTTTGCTTGCACTCGTCAAATGGACTCTCAAGGCCCTTCGATGTAGGCAGCAATGCTCTGGAGGTACATCATGTCTCCATAGAGCTTTTAGCTCATGGCTAGAGAAATTGGCTAGATCTTTTTCCCGCAGTGTCTCTTCGAGCGGGTATTACTGGCTCAAACGTTTCGTTGTTTGTTTCCCACTCTTGCAGGGGGGCAGCGCTAGTAGACGACGCCAAATTTCAGTAGGAAGAAGTGGTGTTTCCAAAAATAATGGCTTGTACTGGGCCCGATAATGTAGACAATAGTGTTCTCGGCGAGTGAGCAGGTATATTCGGTGACTAATCTGTTTTACTGAGCGTGTCCTTTTTTCCACAGTTTTTCTACTTGGCCTTACTGATGGTTTTGGCATCCGAGAGGAAAAAAGAATAATTGCCGTCTTTTTTTTTTTTTTTTGTAAATCATTCGCTAGCCAGAGCACTCTCGTTGTCAAGCATGTTAAAATAAAGAAGAACCCAGGACAGATTTAATCGGCAGCGAGTGAGGTTAAAGCGGATACTAAATCGTTCAGCTCTAAATCTCTGCCAGACTGTAGGACCTGGGAACTGATGGCGATACTGGCTGCTACTGATTTAGGATTTCTATCTCCGCTTTGTAATATGTGGAATAGAATACTGACTGATACCGTGAAAAATTTGATATCATAGTAAAGAAGCTTGTGCTCAGGAACGTTATACACGCAATGGCTGTCGGTGTCAAAGCTAAATCCGAAATCTCGACACAAAAGTAGAAAGCGGCCGCTTGATGATTAAGTTATCTTCCCATAGTAACTACCAGGCTTATTTCTATCAACTAAAAAAAAAAACAGTTAAATATTTCCAGAAAAGTATGCCAGACCTTTACCTGTTTGATAAACGAGCACCCACCTTATGAAGTAAGCCATTTTGATAAAGAAGTTTATATGAATAAACACAAATAACTCATAGATTACAATGTCTCCTTAGGAACTTGAATGTTAAACTGCTTTCTGTCTCAGGCATTTAGAAAAAAACAATATTTCTGATATGCTTTATGGCCTGCATTCTAAGGAATTTTCAAATTATAATTAAAAAGCAAGATGAGTCGTGGAAAATACTTAGCTTTTGGTTTTTGGACAGCTTGTAGAATTCGGATGGCAAGGGATCTTGATTTGGGGATCATTCACTTAGTTTTCGTTTCAATTATATAGAGCATAATTATGCATAGATTTAGTTGATAAGGACATTCATGATTTAGAGCGAAAAATAATTTAAAAATTGGCTCATTGAGTGCGCAATTTTTTTCATTGAAACTAAATTAACTTTATTATTATTTAATAGATTTAATTAGGACTTAAATGAATAGGATTGTGATAATTCTCTAGTTAAATATACTGTGATTCATTCTAAGAATAAAAAAACAAAAAACGATAGTCATCTTTGAACAATGTCGATGCCTTTTTAAAGAGATATATTTAAAATAAGCAATGCATCCAGGTTGTTTTAATAACTCAATAAATGCATTAAAAACCATATATAATTTTAGAACCCGCTGTAAAATATAATTGTGAGGACTCATTATGTATCTGATAATGGCATTTACTGTTCTTTAAGTAAACATTATTTTAAGTGCTTCGGACCGATTACCTCCCATACCTCGTGTGAAATATGTCAACCGCTCAGGTGCTAAATCAATCAATCAATCACCTAAAAGGGGCCGATCCCTCCAGTGTAATCGATTGGGTTATTTTTACTGATCCGCCCCATACTGTAGCCAAGTTTCGTCAAGGCAAACTTTGGCGCACACGGTCAAAGCACGTGCATGTGTGGAAAAAAAAAATAGAAGGGAGTCGGTGCGAGAGTGCATGCATTTCTCACGTGAAAAAAAAATAAAAGATCATCGCCAGCTGAGTTTACAGAAAACCGAAGTTTCGCATAGCGTTTTTGCAACTTTAAATAACACGAGCTCTATAACAGAAGCATAGGATTACAGTGAAATCACTGACTTTTTTTTTTTGTATATCTAATACTTGAAACAGAACCTTTCAAAAAATTTTTTTTAGATTAGGATCGTCTTTCCAGACATTGTTTAAAATCATAAAACTGGTACAATTTCGTTTAAAGGGTTAGGATTTTATATTCTTGACCTACATTTATAAATAAGCAAATGAGATTCGAAACATTATTCTCGAAAAAAGAGAAGGTTGCTTTTCAATTACGCGATGTTAGAAATGAATTACCACACATATGTTTAAATGTAAACGGAATCGAATATACACTAGATGGGCAAAATATTAAAACCTAAAGCCCACTTCTAAGGTCTCATATCTAAAAATGTGGGAATCTTGTTGAAAAAGATGGAATCAAAGCATCAAAAAAAAGCATTGAAATACTGTATGTCACCTACGTACAAAGGGACCTTTTCAAAGTAAAAGCATTAACTCAAAAAAGAGTAATAAACTCGTTGTAAGAAATCTTCATTTTTAAGATCTTTTCGTGAAAAATGGGCGGCTTTCATAGAATGGATATTACGTTAGTATTAACCTCTCATTTCATTCCCTGAAGCTACGATATTTCATGGAAAATCTATAACGAAGTGATTATTTTCCCAAACACGGGGCCAACCGGCTGCAATGGTACTTTAAGGGACCAGTGCTTGTACCCATGCAGTATGAGTACAGGTATGCCGGTATTACTGAACTCTCTCTCTCTCTCTCTCTCTCTCTCTCTCTCTCTCTCTCTCTCTCTCTCTCTCTCTTTCTCTCTCTCTCTCTTTCTTTGTAAAAATAAGGCATTCGGGAAAATAAGATAGAACTCTATTTATCAGAACGTTCGGGAAAATAAGTTCGGTCAATTTTTAAACTAGAGCAACCAATTTGCCAAGTATCCATCTATTGGTAAAAGGTTCTCTTTAAAAAAAATTAAAAACTTTTACTATGTTTTTAATGTCGCTGCAGGCGTTAAGGTTAGCGTAATTCACATGGAAAAAATGCATTGCCGGTTTTGAATATCACCACCAGGCTTTACAGCTTAACATGGAGTCAGAAGTTTAGGATGACTGGAAAAAGTTTGATGAGCTCTTGCACATAAATCTCTCATCAACCCTCACTCTTCCCATCTATGCAGATTTTCGGTCCCGGCATTAGTGTCTCTAGAAATTTACAGGACTTGAATCAATCAGATCGTATTTTTTGTGGCGGACGCTGATGGCGTTATTCAACCAAGGACAGAACAGGTATGTAAAGTGAGTACGCTTACTCCAGAACAACACCGGACATTAAGGCATTCATTTAACATTAAGGCCAAGAGCACACTGGAGGCTGCACTTCATGTGTCCAACGTGGAAACATTCTAGTTTCTTTGGTGCTAAGGCACACCATGTCGGCTGCGACTTTCATCTTGACGAAGCATCGGAGCTATCCTTTGTGTATTACAGCCTGGTCTACGTCAGTGGCTCTGTTGGATAAGGGAAAGGGGATTGCGATTACGTGACCACGAATAATTCTATTGACCGTTGCCGCGAGAAAATGAGGCCAGTCTTATTACACTAATAATCAGGCTTATTTGTAGGTGGGTAAAGCACGGCAACTGCGACGCACAGTCCGTCTCTTCGGCTATTACAAGTCGTGTCACCTCCAGTGTGCTCTCGGCCTTAGTTTGTCACGTTTGCCATTTGGTCTAACACGTGAAAGCTCTCTGTTTGGTGTCCTTTCCATAAAAGGGGAAGTACCGGAATAAAGATAAGTGAAAAATTCCTAGTTGAAATAGGTGAGGATAATATCATTTATATATGAGGGCAATTTGAGTTAACAAAAAAAATATAAATAATTATTAGAAATGGTCCCTTGCAATCACAAGAGCAAGACGAACTGTTGACATTGCTTTTGATTTTGAATTGCCATGAGGAGAACTAAAATTATAAGAACATGTAAAGAAAAAACTTTAGTTTAAGCGAGTCTCTAGGAAATGAAGATAAAGAAAGATCCAGAGAGGGGACAAGAGAGAGAGAGAGAGAGAGAGAGAGAAAGAGAGAGGAGAGGGAAAAAAGCTTTTT
>BLXT01003184.1:1061757-1073316 GCA_019648995.1 Plakobranchus ocellatus
CAATTCCAGCCCTTTCTTTTCGCTTTCTTCTTTAACTATGAGCTATTATATCAATGTTTAAATTACGTTGACAATACAACTTGCGATTCATTTGTAAAAGACCTCTACACAAAAGTGCACACCATATTTTCTATATTTAACTTTGCCAGGATCTTAAATTTTAAGAAGTGTGCACATGCACACACACACACATACAAGATATATAAATTTGCCTCATTACAATTCTTCTGTACAAGATTCAAAATTAAGTAGCATGTACAGATATTCAGATGACTCATGATTAGGATCATCCTCATCAATACGAGCTTGAAAACTCCTACGTCTTGCAAATCAAAAAAAAATTGTGCAAAGTACAAAAAAGAAAAATTGAAAAAAAAAAAATCAATTTTTGCTTGTCGTGACACTCAGTAAAATAATTCTTCAGAGATAAGCAGACTGACACCTGAACGTATTTTTCCAAACATCTGTAAGGTACACACAATACAAATACATGTATTGATAAACTGGAGTTTTAACACATATAAAACCTTATGTTGGTTTTTCCTTTACATTTTTCATTCCAAGGAAATGAAATCTATTCATACTTCAAATCAAGGGACGTAGCTACAATAGTACAATATTGCCTTGAAACATGTCGCTCAATGCCATCACCTGGTCAAACAACAACCAAAAGAACTATTTAGGTAATCTACCAGTGCACAAGCTGTTCAACACAAAAAAGCCCCCAGAAATCCAAGCTATGTATTGAGACAACTTGACTGAACTAAACTCACTGATGCTCTCGTAATTGTGAAGAGAAATAGAAGTTTCCTATGCTTTAAGCTCGAAAACAAAAGAATAACACAGAGCATGACAGATTGGATCTGTTTTTGCATGATTTTCAAGCCTATCCACCATTCTGATGATACCGACTTCTGGTCAGCAAGAAACCAAACTTGGTGCATTGAAACCATAGGGGCCTTTTTTTTGTTTTGATTTTATTTAGCATTTAACAAAGTGATTTATACACATAAGACCAACCATATCAGAAAAAGAGTTGAGTATGACAAACCATAACCAAGATCAAGTCAGTGGTGTCTAATTCTCAAAACTGTTTTCTACAATCACTCTGCCTCTGTATATCTGATATTTGAAGATTTATGAAGTGTGCATAGCTGTTTGAATTTGCCTCAGAAAAAAAAAAAAAGACCTAGGCTATGTATTAAAACTAAAAGAATTAAAAAAAAAAAAAACATTTTTAGCAAAAATGTCCATATAGATGGTGTGTCACTCATAAAAATCAGATGATTTGACAACGGGAACAATTTTTAAAAAACTATCAGGTTTGTGACAATTCACATTGCCAGACATGCCTACCCTTAAAAATTTTTTTTGAGAAACATCAATGGCAAAAATGCGGAACAAATCTGAATGTGACAGGAACTGACACTGATTAAACAAAAAAAACAAAAAAACCCACTCAATTTAACTACATGCCAATTAATCACAGAGGTGTATCTTTAGGACGGGGGAGAGTGTAGAGGATATCAGTTCCTGTCTAAATCGGCACAAACACTAAGCCAACTGCTTAACATTTAGCCTCCGTGCCTACATTCCAATCTGTTTACATTAATGTTGAGCAAATCGGCCCTAGACTAACAACATTATGAAAGAAAATTTGTCCTTAAAATTTTCATTCTACTCGTACTGCAAAGAATTGTTTAACTTTGGGTAATTTATTTCAATGTTACCACTGAAATTCAATTTTATTAACTTTTCTCAAATAGAAAATCCATTAAACATTTCCCTTTTCTATCCCTAAGATGCGGATTGCCTCGATGCATTCTTTTCAAATACAATACAATGCTGTTGTCTTTTGCGGATTGGAGCTTCTGTGTAGAGCAATTACTATTCGGTCATTTTGAAGAGACGTAGACTTATCCAAGATACACAGGCCTGATTGTATTATATTAAAATCTAAATCTATAGATAGTTCATAGTATAATCATAGGACTGGCAATGGCAAGAGCCTGGTATCAATCAGAAAGGCTCGCACCGAGCCTAAGTTCAATGCTGGGTTTATAACTTCTCTAGATATAAGACTGCGCGTATAGTACTTTAGTAGTCTTAAAGTCTAGATAATTAAGTCCGACCAAACCATTGACCTACATTAGTACAGTTGACAGATTTAAAACGGGAAAAATCATCCCAAAAATCTTTATTTCTATAAAAATTGAAATTCTGCCGCAATAATTTTCTTAAATCGGGGTCGCTGATTTCAAATTCGCCGTCAGAATTTTTCGTATTTGCTTTCCTCGCAAAGATATGTCTGTTGAAAAAAAACCCTAGCCCAGGTGAGTGACGTCACAGTGTGAATGACCGACCATCACCAGGGCAACAGTCACTGATGGGACTAATGGTAGACAATGATGTTCGTCTATAGATGTACTGCATCGATAGGTTTGCCCCAATCCACCCTTACCCCTCCTCAGTCTGCAAGATGCTCGCTGGGTGTTATGAAAAAAGGTGTAGCAAAGAGCGCCATGCATATAATGAGTTTGAAAAGTTTGTTGCAGTGTTAACGCCGTTATTTTTTTTTCTCTAAGTCCTTCAACATTCTCAGTTATTAATGCAGAGAAGCGCCGTTGGACATCTAGACTAGGATTATTTCTGAGAGGATGACCAATCACAAATTGTCGAAATTCCGGATTTTGTGATGAAAATGTGGATTTCCTGAAAGCAGATCATTTTCTGGTAGAATTCCGGAACGAATCCGCAATTTCCGGAACGGTAGGCATGTCTGCATTGCATTTGACAAAAATTCCTTCACAATGTTCAGATGCGGCGAGCAATGATCCCCCTAATTTAATTATCCATATGGCTGGCTCTATGTTGCATTATAGCTATAATTCCATGGCTAAGTTTTCAACAAAATATCCCAATTTGGGATACCATTAAATATAAAGTGATGTAGTCTATGAGATTAATTCCTTTTGTAGTTGATATGTACACCAACACATATTTTTACAAAACATAAAAAAACCCACAAACCTTCAGCAGCATACACAATTACCAACCATCAAGTCAAAAAACAACACTAATAATTTTATCACCATGATCAAATATCCAGGTAATCACACCTCACTACACATAGATATACATTTTGATCTTTCCTAGCCATATACAAAAAAAATTTTTCAGCACCAATCACGCCAAAAGCCAATATAATTACCAACAACCCAACAATATCATCATCAATATCACATGTCACGATCGCCTTGCGTTTTTCTTGGCTTGCCATGCATCAAACTTGAGGTAGGCTGCTCTAAGCATTTCTTCCAAGTGGCCAGTTAACTGCACAAAGCAGAAGAGGGAAAGTATTCAATGTAACTAGATTTAAATTATACAATTAAGGTGAAAAGAAAATTAAGAGTAAGAATTTATGAGGCTCTTTTAAAAATAAACTCTGGGAATAAGTAGAATAAAGTTTATTTACAAGTTGCTAATTAAGAATTATATCAACAATATTGCATAAGCGGTTGAAAATTCATAAAAGGTATATAAAAATTATGTGCCTTTAAAAGATCATTACTTTTACTTTCTTGCTCAAGAATCTTAAAGAAAAGAAAAAGAGCAATTTCAATAATAATTCAAGTTAAGAAATTTCAAACATTTACCTCAGCAAGAAAAGTCTAATACCAAAAAGTATTACTGACCAACTGTCTAACTGAGCAGATTTTCAAATTCATCAAGACCATTGTATCCAATGAGGTCCTCAGCAAGGCATTTCAGGCCACACTTTTGAGTGTTTTGTTTTGTTTTAATCAGGATATGCATAGTTAGAAATTAAAACAGCTTATTTGAGCGCTCCCTCATCTTTACATTTTACATTCAGCGTGAACAGTAAAAATATAAATCTTTAACAAAATAACGTTAAAAATCAGTGTGAACAAACTTTAGTGAAAACTGATTTTTTTTTTGGTGTGGCCTTGTTTGGTGGTCAGGTAGAGATGACAATAAATATTCATCCACATAACAGTTGGTTTAAGGCATACAACTTAGATCATAGAAAGAAGCCCAATAGCACTGCTATGATCTTTATGCATCTATGTCTCTTATGCTGTGCCAATTGTCTCTGCTTTGCTTCTAATTTCTCCCTGTCAACATATCCTCCCTTGTTACTCCACTGAGTCGACGTTTCATTAGACCCCATGGCATTATTGGAAATGAAATCGGCAATCTCCAGAGCTGAATGCTGTTTTATTTCATAGTATCATTAAGAACCCGAAAACAGATAAAAAAACCTGACTTCACCCTGAGTATACAGAATCACTGAATGTCTTACATTCATAGCATAGTGATGCTGAGCCATCTTCTCTTTCAGAGGGACAAGTTTTGTCATCTCAAACCTCTCCAGTGTCATACGCATCCTCATAACCTGGAAGATTAGCACATGACACATGTATGTTAATCTGAGAAGTGGTTTTTGCTAAAGAGCTGATAGGTGTCAAAACCAGCCTGAATGAGTCGATTCTCAAAAGGTATGTTTATAGAGAGCATTTGAAATATATGTAACTTGGTCCTCCTTTAACATTTTTTTTTTTAAGTTTACCTACTTATGTTGAGACTAGAATTAACACAGCCCAAACTAGTTTCCAACTTTGCAAAGTTCTAAAAAAGAAAAAAAAAATCTATAAAAGTTCTAAAACATGAGCTATACGGGCTGCTGCCACACAAAATAGGAAGTTACAGATCTAGGTGACACATTGACTGAATTAAAATTGTTACTTTAAAATATAGAGGCAGAAAAATTATCTCTGCTAGTGAATAAATGGGAAAATCCACAGTTGATATGCCTCAAGCTCAAATGAGTTCTGAGTCTTGTTCAAAATATTTTAAACCACTGACACAGCTTGAGATTTCATCCCAAAGTGCTTGGGGGCGTTGGTGGCACAGTGGCTTGTGAGTCCGCCCAGAGATGTGCAGGGACCCTTCTGTCGTGGGTTTGAGCCCCACCATCGGCGCTCCGGCCTGACGGAGGGCCTAAAAGCCTGAGATTACCTTTGTGTGGACTGGCTATATACAAAAACCCAACCCAAAGTGCTTTGTAGTGATGAAAACTAGATACAAATATGTTGCATATAAAAAAGTAGGAGAAAAGATCCTTAAAAGACCCTTTTTCCAAAGTGTTGCAGTATAATATTATTATATTGGCTGATGTTATTCACACAACCTGTTGTGCCAATCAACCAAATGGGTTGGTTTTCATTATTGGCACAACCTGTTGGATCCGTTTAAAGTTAACTTGCTTTGGTTAAGTTCTTCACATTTTTTAATCCTGAGGTGTTGACTTAAATCAAATTCCACTTGAATTTTTAGGATTTATTTAATTAAAATTAACCAACATTGCAACGCATCAGGATTTGGACTGTAGACAGTAGATTTTTCAACTCTTTTCTCTGCTGTGTGATCAATGACTTCATTTCCTGTACATTTTAAAAAACAGTCCTGCCAACCTCAAAAATGTTTTCAGGGACACCAAGGTCCATTTTTAGGGACAAGGGAGGGGGGGAGACGGACGGAGGGACGGAAGGACGGATGGACGAACACATGCACGCAGGCACGCACGCACACACACACACGAGCATTTACAGGTTGAACACTTTTATGCTTACAAATCTTCACAAGTTTAAATGTTTGAATAAATAAGTACAATGAAAAGATCACAACAAACAGCACATTTTTAAACTTACTTCTAAAAACTGATACTTTTAATTCATTCCATCTCAAAGGCATTCTTGCTAAATCCATACAGTCACATGATCAGTCCATACATGGTAGTGCACTTTTACAGGCAACAGAGGGAAGCAGATGCATGAATTAACTGGTTGAGTAGGCAGTAAGAAAGTGTCTCTGATGCTTAAACAGGCAGGAAACAACCATGTGGTCAGAAGATAGAACTCATGGTCTCAGCAAGAGGCAGAATACTGGTCATGTAGGCATCTTCCAAGTTTAAGATATGCTTAGGAGTAGAAGCTGCCCCCTTATGTTGTCAGCCGGGCAAACAGGTGGTGTCAGCCAATCGCAGGATAAATAATATGATTTAAATTACATACAGCAGTAAGCAAGTTTGAGTTATGCTAGTGCAAGGAGAAATCATTCCTTTATGTGGTCAGCAGGCAAACAGGTGGTGTCAGCCAATGGCAGGATGCATAGATGATTTTATACAGCAGTCAGCAAGTTTGAGTTATGCTAGTGGAAGGAGAAATCATTCCTTTATGTGGTCAGCAGGCAAACAGGTGGTGTCAGCCAATGGCAGGATGCATGGATGATTATATACAGCAGTCAGCAAGTTTGAGTTATGCTAGTGGAAGGAGAAATCATTCCTTTATGTGGTCAGCAGGCAAACAGGTGGTGTCAGCCAATGGCAGGATGCAAAGATGATTTAAATTATATACAGCAGCAAGCAAGTTTGAGTTATGCTAGTACAAGGAGAGCAAGTCTGCTTGATGTTGGAGCTGCGAGAAACTGTCTAGTATGATAAATATTCATACACGAGAATAGACACAGAACTTGGGATTAAATGTAACAAGAAACAGCTGGATGAAGCTTGTTTGTATTGACAAAACATGATAGTTTCTGAGCAATGCAAATGGAGTATTTAACTGTTACAATTAGTGTTTATTAATGAGAACCAACTGAATTCACTATAGGTGGCTCAAATTAGATTCTTATAAATTTACAAGCAGGGCAGTCGATTTGTTGAATTTGCTGCCATAGTTGCAGTCTTATATTTCCTGAGAAGCTCTTTTGAAGGATTTCTGTCAAAACATGTATTTTTTTTTGTTTCAGCATCATTAAAGATTCCAAGGTCTTCACTGACATAGATCCCTGAAAATCTGTGCGATTTTTTCGAACCATGCTGAATATCCTTTCACAAGAGGCATCGCTGTGAGTATACACAGGATATTCAGCATAACTGTGGGAAGAGCAGCAAACATTTTGAGCCACATTCATCTTTCATATTTTTATGATATTCCATTTTTCATCCATCTGCTCACTCAGCGGTGGCAGATGGCATGACTGGTACTAACTAAACTCCATTTCTATTTGATCCTTGGTAGCATCTGCAGGCTTGGGGGCTGCAAATTTTTCCATAAAAAATTTTCACTGACACAATTTGGCATTGTCCCTGTAGTCAATATCAGCAATTTCAGCACAAGCCAAGACCTGATTTTCAAGATTGCCATTCTGCAGAGAGTATCAACAGACAGTCTGAAGAAATCTTGTCACATAGGTGAAAAACTCATCCCTTTTTGTTGCTATCTAAATGATCAAGGTGCGCCCTCACAGCACTGCCCACCACGATGTCTTTGTGGGGCAGCAAATTGTACTTCACTTCAAAATCAATGTCTGTGACAAGCTTAGAATTTAGTGTCGTGGGTTGAACAAACATTATCATGAGATCTTGACAAGGCGCATTGTCTTCCTCTGCAGCATGTATATTACTGGGCCCTCTTGTTGGAAAATACATTAAAGGCATTAAATACAGGAAGAATGTATGATAAATATAAAATGTAAAGTTGCATCGTTTTGGAACGAAGACTCTCGAGGGCATTTTTTTTCTGTTTCTTTTTTTAGGGCCAGACAATACCATATCTGACTTGTCTCCTTCGCACTCATTCTTGAAATATTTACGCAATGGATCCCATTGCTGTAGGCCCCATTTGCATGTATCTTCAAGAGAGAGCCAGCGAGTGGGGCAGGGCCTCTTCACTTGAGACTTTGGTGACTCACAGGCCTCTTGAAAGTCTTGAAAACACTTTGTCCTTAGGGAGCTTTTTTCCATATAATAAAAAATATCTTGGAACAAGTTTGCTGGGCTGAAAGGCAGTTACCTTGATGCCCACTCAGCAGCAAGTTGAGCACGGTGGCAAATGCAACCAACTAAAAACATATTTGCATTCTCTTCGTGCAGGTGTGCATAAACACCTTGCTTCAGTCCAACCATGACATTTGCATTATCACATGCAAAAGCCATGCAATTTTTCCATGGTATGCCTTTTGCTGCCAGATCATCTTTCAATAATTGAACAATGTTAAAACCTGTGGCTTTATCATTTAACTGTAACAAGGACAATAGTTCAGTCACAAGAGCTCCATCCTTGCACATCCGCACAACCACCCGATTTGTCTGCCTTGTCATTACTTGTGTCCGTTGTTAAGGAAAAGGACCATTTTTCATGGCAGACACCAGATCAGTGCCCTCATGCGAAGCCATCTCTCTGACTAAATGAGTTGTTTTCGTCCGTGCAGACGAATACTTTCTAACAATGTCTGGTGTGGAGTGCTCTGAATTTAAAAATATTGATTTAAAGAGCTTTCTTGCATGGTCAGCAGCAGCAAGAGCAATATTATGCTCAACCAAAAATCCAGAAAAAATTACTTCAACCCTAGTGACAGCTTCATCAAGGCTGAAATGTTGAGAGCCTGCTAGAAAATTACTTATAGTTTTGCAGGAAGTGCTCTTCTTTGCGATTTTCACATGCCTAGAATAAAAAAAAGGACAAAAATAATTAGCAAAAAAAAAAAAATCAACCTTGAGACAGCTTCACAAAAGATGAATACTACTAACAAAAAAAACTAACCCACACACACACACATATCGCTCACTAGAAAAAAAAATGTTCAAAAAAAAAATAAATAAGAATAAGAGAAAAGCCTGAAATTAGGCTTTGCAATCTTGACCTAGAAAAAGTAGGCCTACATAAAGTTCAATCTATAGAAGATCCAGATCTAATTGCAGTCCTAAATTACAAATTTGAAATCTATAGGAGATTCAAATGTTGAATTTTGAAAATAGACAGCAAGTCTAAAAATACTAAAATTAGACATGCCCTTGCTCACAGTAATAAATATATTTCATCTGATTATGCCCAGCATATTTCATAGGAAACTTGGATTTACATTTAACTAAGCAAGTCTCAGCAAAAAGGAGGAAAAATAAAAACAATGACTTTGATAAAGATAATACTTTGATTATCTTGAAATTAAGATAATGGATCAAATAAAATTTGATAAACAAGGAAAGTTTTGAGCCTAAAGTTCCTTAAACTTACTTTTGCAATTCAATATGCTGTCTACAGTCATCTTTCCCACCACGCGAGATGCTGAAGTCTGTATTGCATACAATGCATTTTGTTGAGGAGACATCCCTTTTGGACTGCACTAAACATGGCCATGTTTCTGTGTACTGAGGTCAGAAAGTACACGTTCTTTTAGATTTCTTACTTGAGCCAGGAAATTCACTGGTTACTGCAGGACGTTTCGATATTTTTCTACAGAAACTTTAGATCTGTATCAAAATTATAAACACATGGCCATGTTTCTGTGTACTGAGGTCAGAAAGTACACGTTCTTTTAGATTTCTTACTTGAGCCAGGAAATTCACTGGTTACTGCAGGACGTTTCGATATTTTTCTACAGAAACTTTAGATCTGTATCAAAATTATAAACACAAGTCAGACTGAACAAACCAGATCTAATTCAAATTGAATGTGTGTGGGCATAGATAGACGTCTAGATCTTTGATTATTTTGATATAAAAATGCACAGCCCATTTTGATACAAAATGATTGAAGTTTGGAATTATATCCAAACACCTAGGGCCTTGCCTAAATGTTATTTAGATTAGGCTAGAGTTTAGCTGAAATGTAAAGTAATCACGAATGGTTGTTGAGAACAACTTTTGTACTATGATAGATCAGGAAAAGATAGTGGCCTTAAGGATTCAACTGTTAACAATATAAAAATTTACCATCAATTTTCAACAATTAGACTATGAATAACTTCATTAAAAAATGATGAAAAACCTCGCAAGAGATCTTACAAAATCCGCCTAAATAATAGTAAATTAGCTGAAAGATCTCTAAGAATTAAAATTTCAATTAGGTCTCCAAAGATCTAAAATCTAGATTGGATCTAGGCTACATCTTAACTATCACAAAAAATTCTCTAATCTAAATATGCCCAATAGCAAGCCTTTAGACTACAGAACTGAACAAAAATATTTTTGATAATTTTTTTCACAATTTATTTTGTAACTTTGAAATCATCCACAGTTGAATAAAATTACCCTCATTTCATTTATTTTCCTCTGCAGACATGCCTACCCTTGAAAAATTTTTTGAGGAACATCAAGGGCAAATATGCGGAACATTATATAAAAATGCGGAACAAACCTGAATATGACGGGAACTGACGCTGATTAAACAAACAAAAAAAAAAATAGATAAATAAAAATAAACACTCAATTCAACTAAGTTCAAAACAATCATACTAGTGTACCTTTAGGACGGGGGAGAGTGTAGAGGATATCTGTCTATATTGACACTAACACTAAGCCAACTGCTTAACATTTAGCCTCCGTCTTGCTTAACTTGGAGTCACTTATTTCAATGTTACCATTGGAATTCAATTTTATTAACGTTTCTCAAACAGAAATTCCATTAAACATTTCCCTATTCTATCCCTAAAATACCGTGCCTCGATGCACTCTTTTCGAATACAATGCTGTCGTCTTTTGCGGATTGGAGCTTCTGTGTAGAACAATTTCTGTTCGGTCATTTTGCAGAGACATAGACTTATCCAAGATACGCAGGCCTGATTGTATTATATTAGTTCTGTCATAATATTATCGTGGGACTGGCAATGGCAAGAGCCTAGCATCGATCAGACAGTCTCGCACCGAGCCTAAGTTCAATGCTGGGTTTATAACTTCTCTAGGTACTATAAGACAAGTAAAGTTAGTCTCGAAGTCTCGATAATAAAGTTCGACCAAACCATTGACTTTCATTAGTACAGTTGACAGATTTAAAACGGGAAAATTATCCCAAAATTCTTTATTTTCATTAAAATTGAAATTTGGCAGCGATGATTTTCTTATAAGTTATATCGAGGTCGCTGATTTCAAATTTGCAATCAAAATTTTCGTATTTGCTTTCCTCGCAAAGATATGTCTATTGAAAAAAAAAACCCTAGACCAGGTGAATGATGTCACAGTGTGAATGACCGACCGTCAACGGGGCAACAGTCAGTGATGGTAGGCCTAACAATGATGTTGGTCCATAGATACACTGCACCGATAGGTTTGCCCCAAACCACCCCAACCCCTCTTCAGTCTGCTAGATGTATGCTCCATGTTATGAAAAAAGGTGTAGCAAAGAGTACCATGCATTTAATAAGTTTGAAAAGTTTGTTGCAGTGTTAACGCCGTTATTTTTTTCTCTGTAAGTCCTTTAATATTCTCGCGTTATTTATGCAGAGAAGCACCGCTAAATCTAGACTAGATTTATTTCTGAGAGTATGACCAATCATAAATCGGCAAAGTTCCGGATTTTGTGATAAAAATGCGGATTTCCGGAATGCTGGTCATTTTCTGGTAGAATTCCAGAACGAATCCAGAATTTCCGGAGCGGTAGGCATGTCTGCTTATGGCATATGTCACAAACACCAGAGATAAAATGGTTGATAATACCTCTGATGTAGGACGTTGAGTTCTTTAGATCTATAGATAGACCT
>BLXT01003184.1:1075685-1095380 GCA_019648995.1 Plakobranchus ocellatus
GAAAAACCCCTGGGCTAAAAATAGAACATGAGTCACGTTCATTTTCGTAATGAATTCTTTTTCGCTTTGCATAAATTAACTCCCTTTAACTGGTCCTTTCTAGAACTCTCGAGTTGGCGTGCGTTCAATAACAAAACCTAAGTCTAGTTTTTTTGTTACAGCATATATATGCATAATTGGTAATAGTCCCCTAAAAACTTCTACTTGACTGTGGCAAAAAGCTAGATCTAGTAGATTATCTAGATTTTAGATTGGTATGAAAAAAATTCCTACACCAAGATCTAGATCTAGGGCTAAGGATCACATTACTTAAAATACAATTCATACAATTTATCACAAACAAGAATCTAACCTATTTTAAACCTAATCTAGAACCTGATTCTAAACCTAATCTTGATTTAAAACTATAAATACCTAGATCTACATCCTGACTACTAAGGATCACATTAACTTACAATAAAATTTATCACACTGACTAGACTGAAAAAAACTAGATTTAGATCATTTATAATTTAGATCTTGACCTGTTAAATACCTTTAGAAAGAGGACTTCACAGAATAAAAGCACAAAATATCGAGCTCAGCATCAACACAAGATTAATCACAAATGCATTATGAAATATTTCCAAAGCACGTGGATACGAATCACATTAATCATGAATGGTTAAACTAAAAGAAATCACGTTGTTTTCACATCGACGATCGCGAACAAAGTAAATGAAAGAGCTGTGAACTGGGCTAGATAAGACGGATTCAAATGAAATGTGGGCATGATTTGATCTTCAAATGTTTCCATCGATAAAAAAAAAACTACTATGAAAATGTGAGATTAGTCGGTATATCGATATATAGATATTGAACGCCCGGAAAACGCAAAACAAAAAAGGAAACCAAAAATAGCATGCCTCCTTTTGCGAAAGAGCGGTACATACGGGCAAAATGAAAATCAGGATAAATTTTCTCCCGAAACAAAGCAGAATTGCGGGACTTTTTAATAAAATGCGGGATGGCGGGACAGGCACTTATTTTCCAGGACAGTCCCACAATTTTCGGGACGGTTGGCAGGTCTGTAAAAAATCAGATCCTATTGAAGGTAGTAACGCCTGAGCTCATTTCTGACTCCATTTATATATTTGATAAACCTGTGATTAGGGTTAATGGTGGCAATATACATGTATGCCTATTGAAAAGTTTTCATTTCACAGATTGCATGAGATTCTGTTAGTGGCACCTGATTCACAATTTTCAGGACGCCGTTCATGTACATGAGTGAATTCCTTTTATTCTCTAAAACATTTTTCTGGGTTTTAAATTCAATTTTTTTTTACTTCTATGTGTTGTGTGTGTGGTTTTTTTTTAACGAATCATGATTGCAATGTATCAAACATAGTAATGTATTTTTAAAACAAAATGAAACACCATATCAAACCTTATCTTCCAATGCTTTAGACATGACAGGAAAACATGCCCAAAAGTGACGTAGCAGTTCTAACATGGCGTTGTAGGTCTGCCTGATTTCATTCCTTGTAGTTGGGCTTACTTGCTCTGTCGAAAACATGAGGCACATACCATTTGAAATCTTTCCCTTATATTTGAAGATATATTATATAGGCACCACAGTGCTTTTGAATAGCTCAGGGATAGATAGGCTCTGCAGTATCCAGATTTAAATTACATTTAGAATCTACAAATCTATCTTATGAATCATTGAAGAGACTTCCGTACTTGCAGTCATAATTGCCCAGTTTATGACATGAATTATGACAATCAAAAGATTCCAATCCTAAAAGGCATGATGATATGGTACCTATAAATCTGCCAGGATTGGGAGGCACCATAACACCAGGTCTCATTGTAATAACATGATCATATGATGATTATACATCCACCAAATATCAGAAGGCACTGTAGTGTTTATGAACTCACTTTCTTTTCATCCTTTAGTAAAAATAAGATCACTTTGGATTTGGATAAAACTTAGCCTTTCCATAATAAATAAATAGAAAAAATTGGAAGAAGAGCTGCAAGAAGAAAATTGAATCCAAAACAACATCTCTTCATACAATTAAACCATTTCAAAATAAATAAATAGCAAAAATGCAGACTAAAAACATATTTCTTCATAAATCAAAAAAGACAGATACTAGGCTGCAGAACTGCCAACTGATTTAACATGGCTTAAATGCACTCTTGTTTCAATCTTTCACAAATCATTTCAAGAGAGGGTGTAAGAGAGGTAGAGAGAGGCAAAGAAGAGAGAAAGAAGGAGCAGAGCAAGAGAGAGAGAAAGAAGGGGGCAAGAAAGAGAATGAGAAGATAGAGAGAGAGCAAAAGAGAGAGAGAGAGAAGCTACAATGGCATTAATTGAACTCACGATGTAACTGCTGTAGACTTGTGCCTGACATAAGAGCACCTCCAGGTGACAGCTTGCTCAGAGCAGCCAGAGCCTGACCTCCAGTCAACAACTGAAATTATAGTGAAAAGGAAGGGAACTGCATAAACTTATGATGTCAGAACTTGACCCTCTCATCAAGCATCCCAAGTTCAGATGAACAAGAAACTATATAATGAATTATTGTGCTAAGGATATTGAAATGCCAAAAGCCTGAACACAATTTCAAGCATTTAAGTTGCAAAGAGGAGGAAGAAAACGTTATTTATAATGCTTTAGTGCACTGTATTAAAGTATGATTAAAGTTTGAGAGCTGTTCAATACGTGAAGTTTAAATAAATACTAAGCACAAATGAATGTAGAACAATAGTAAAGGGTGTGATGAAAATAAAAATCCTTTCAAAACATAAAAGTCTAGAGTTAGACATAGATCAATATCTAACCTAATAACAAAAAACTAAAAATAAAATAAGCAACAATTATTCAAAATAAAGCACAAGAACTAAAAACTAAAATTTAACCTCCTCTATTCCATGAGGAAATGAAGTCCAACATCTTATGGTTTATACAAAAAACACTGCGAAGCATAAAAAATGCAGGAGATAAAAAAGAAAAATAACCATTTATTTTTATAATGTAATCAAAATTTAAAGCACATCTATTCTGAGAATGAAGCAGTGCTTCCAGTGAGAAATGAAGAAAAATGAGAAATGTTTACAGGTGGCGGACAATGCGACCACCAAAATCAGGAGCATACCTAGGGGGGTCTGAGGGCATGCTCCCCCAAAGACTTTTGTAAAAAGGATGGCAAATAAAGCCATTTAGAGGCGTTTTTGGCATCACTCCAACTTATATTTTGTTCGACAAAATTTTGTTTTCTGAAGCAGACATTACCTCAGAAAATTCATGCAAGTCTGAAAATGCGGAAATCTGCACAAACTAGAAGCACTGATAAAGGGAACATCTTGACACCTTACCTGTCGTCTATCAGATCCCCACATGTTGACCTCCTCTGCCAAGGTGTTAATGGCTTCCTCTGTGGTCGAACAATAGCCATCTTCTCCACTGGTCAGGGATGAAAGGCTGGAAGAAGCTGAGCTGCCTACTGTAGGAGTAGGGCCTGACAGGTAGCGGTCCATGTGGGTCAGCCTGGCCATAGGACACACAGAAGAAAACTTTACGAGTAAGAGGGAGCTTTGTTTTGCTTGATGATAAAACCCTGTCACCTCAGAGAGCAGAGGATTAAACTAGCAGATGATGGGGCAAGTAAGGCTAATCCCAGCACCACCCGTGTCTAGTGAAGAGGAATAACTACAACAACCTTAGCATATTGGACACTTTTCCTTATTTGAGACAGAAAGGTATTTTAAGAGATGGTTCATCTTACATTCTAACATTATTACCTGAAACATAACATTGAGATTCAAATGTATACTTTTGAATGTAATTGTATAGAGGATTCTAATAAAAGAGGAACAAGATTTAAGACATATGTTAATAACCAGAATTCATGAAACTTTCCCTTTCATGTAGTGGTAGTAGTGGCAACAATATTAATGGTAATTATAGTTATTGTGGTGTTAATAGCGGTAATGGTAGTAGTAGTCATAGTAGTGGTAGTGGTAGTAGTAGAAGTGGTAATAGTAGTAGTAGTAGTAGTAGTAGTGGTGGTAATAGTAGTAGTGATAGTAGTAGTAGTAGTGTAGCAGTAGCAGTAGTAGTAGTAGTAGTAATAGTAGTAGTAGTAGCAACAGCAGCAGCAGCAGTTGTAATAGTAGCAGTTGAGTAGCGACAGCAGCAGCAATTATAATAGTATCGGTAGAGGTAGCAGAACTCATTAATTTGTGCAGCGGTTTTTATCTATTTCATACAGGTATTATAAACTCTGAGATTAGAAAGCATTGCTAGCTGACCAGAAAATTTGGGCCATACAAATGATGCAGTAAAGAATAACTATACAAATGATGCAGTAAAGAATAACTATCAGGCAGAGTGCAAAAAATACTAATTGGAAAAAAAAAAAAGGTCAATTTGTTTTTATTCAAATTCTTTACTTTTTTTTCTCTTTCTGTCTAATTTTCTCCAAGAACTTAACTTACCTTAAAGACACAACCTCTGAATCATCAGTCTTTTCAAGATCTTCATATTGTAGCTTCTCTCTTATTCTTCTCTGAAAATTCAAAGGAACCCACCAAAAACAAAAAAAGAAAGAAACAAACAAACAAAATTATTTTTATTTCTTTTTTTCCAGAGAGAAAATTGACACAAAAACAAAGAAGAGCAAATACTTTCTAACACAAATCTGTATTAAAAAAAATAAAAAAAACTAAGAATCATTTTGCAATGTGGGGAAAAAAAAAATTCCAAATTAGTCACACAACTCAAAATAGTTTTTAAGTGCTGGTTAATGTTCAAAGCAATTGTTCTATGAACAAAGAGAACCTAACCAATCAAAAGGGAACTATTTTAATTCTTTTGCAAACTAACATCATCAAGAACAAAATTAATTCTAAACATCTACTTTTTAAACCTGGTATTTGAGGCAAACAAATTTGTAAAATAATCTTAAGGCTCTCCGAGTCTTGATGCTGATCTTAAGCCATGCTAACCTTTTTTCTGTGCGGTTCCATGGGAGGAGGCATAATGCCTGCAGATCTCGAATCCCCTCCATTCCTGGACAAGGAAGTACCAGGCAATGTTCCATTTACATGCTTTATCTTTAAAGATTTCTTCTTTTTTTCTTGACTAACGCCATCAGTTGCACCATTAGCATTGTCTGCAGATCAATTAAAAATCTCTTTAAAAGCAATATTGTCACAACATGAAACAAACATAAAAGGCAATATTAACAATTATCTTAGACCCAAAATTGAGGTTGGATAAAATGATTTCTCCCCTTGGAAATTGCCCAGTCAAAACATTAAAAGCCAAATGTTTTGTGTGTCAAAACAAGATATAATTTCAAGAAGGAATATGTATTACAATCATATACATAGTCTAAAGTGTTGAAATTCTTATTACCACAAACTAAATTTTTCTCATTAGGTCTACAAGATTCTGGCACTTAATATCTATTGGGTTGCTTCAGGCTGCATCAATTTCTTTTTTTTTCCTGTGACCAATTTTTTTGCCACCGAAAATTTCATTGTGAAGAGGCACTACACCAACATGTGATAAAAAGATTGCATTCTTTAAAAAATTGTTCATGATTTAAACATACCATTAGCTTTTGATTCCTCCACAGCTTCACAAACTCGCAGAACCATTGTGGAGTGCTGGTTGAATCGCCGGATCATCACCTGATTTGGCATATTCTGACTGGTGCGACTGTCGTCAACAATGCCTCTGTACTCCTATGGAAAAGATACAATTGTATGAAACTATTAAAAATATTGGCTGATGACTGGGCAAAGTTCATAAGTGATCATCCAATCCAACAAATAAAAAAATATAAAAAGAATCAAATAAAAGTTACGACAAATCTCTGACACTGAAAAAAATATCACATGGGAATCCATGTAAAAAATAAATTGAGCATCATATCCAGAGGAACGGGTCCTGATTTTTCTTTGCCTATGGCACTAAGGGGTAATTTGCTTTTGCTTACCTCACTGCCTTCACTTCCATTTTCACAGAATTTGAGGAGACCTATTTACTCAAAATGAATGGACACAGCGAAGAAGAACATTTTATTTTCCTGAATTGAGGATTAAACAAATCACTTAGTGAATGATAAAGTGCTCTAATAATCGAGAAATTATTCTCCAAAGTAACATGCAAAAAGCACCCACATAAAAAGCCACCCATTGTTCCTAATATAAGAAAACTGACAGAGCCCTGGCATGCGTGCATTTGTAGTAGGAGAAAGAAGAGATTAAGTAGACGTTCACGCACTTAGACCTAGCAACAGACAAGACAAGACAAGATAAGACAGAAGGTGTTGTGCCTCTGTCTGGCAAGGCGATGGGTGCCAACGAGGGTGCAGATTCAAATCCTACTCAGATGTATTGTAATTTTCTCTCGTCTTCTGTCTTATCTTGTCTTGTCTGTTGCTAAGTCTAAGTGCATGAATGTCTCTTAATCTCTTCAGTAGGAAAAAGAAATAGAACTGAAAACAAAATCTCTCAGACTTTCAGAAATTTTGTGTCAAGCTTCGCGACATAAATTTGAATCTGCATGAAATCGCATGTCCACCTTCAGCACCAACTACTCTGTCAATCAAAGTATACTGATACTACTTAATTGGTCCTTGGTCCTTTCCAGTAAACATAAATCTATTTGCCTCAAGATCAGTCTGAACGAGTTGGAAATTGCATTTTAAACATTTCAAAGCAATGATACAACTAAGAGTGTATTTATCGGGTTTTTCAACAGTGAAATCTGGATAGAGATATTGCGACACTGAGCCAAGATATTAGGGCCTAAATTTTTTTTTTTGTTGGTGTGTGGGGGGGAAAGAACAAAATATTTCACATACATGTTGCACACAAAATTCAACATGTTATGATTGATCTCGAGACAAATGATCTCTATGTGTCTGGAGAGCACTTATGTGTCTGGAGAGCACTTACCTCATCAACTGCTTGGTCTTTGATGTTCAGTAAGTCTACTAAAGGGTCATTGACATTTTTGTTGATTTCATCTTTCATTACTGTAAGAGAAGACAGTATATTAATTGATGTCAGAGCCTTTGGTGTAACTATCAATATTTTTCAATCTTAACAAGATAGTGAAGCGTCACTAGTGGCAGTTTTGATGAAAAGTGATAAGATATACATGCTTGAATTTCTAATACCCAGGTTGCTTTGAAAACTAATATGCTTTAGGGTTAGAACTGTTTATACATGAGATGCCCCAAAGTTTTCTAGTTGCATTTGAAACTACCATAATATATTATGTTATCATTATTATTCATATAATGCTACAAAAATTCAGTATCAGATTAATGGAATTTAAGATGAGAGATGAGTTTATGACATTTAAAAATACTTAACCATGCGTGTCTAGTGTTGAAATAAATGGGCCTAAATTGAGGAAAAAATAAGATTTTAAAAAGTGGGTGCGTTCATAGAAAAATACAATAAATAAATAATAAAACAAAGGCATTAATTGGCTTTCTTTTCATGCATATTGATTCCAGAACATACAAAAAAGGGATTTCATTTTGCAGTTAACATTACCAAATCCATATAAACATAGACTCAAACTTTGATTTTGGTGCCCCACATAATAAAAAAAAAAAAAAACTTTGAAATTGCAACTAGCAACTGAATGTTCTTAGTTCTCTTTTATACCACAATCAACATTAGTAGCATGACAATTACCGGGTACTTTAACTGGCTGTCAGGTCCGCTACATTGCTATTTTTATTCATCACACTTGTGTTGTTTTCACACACTTCGGTATCATTTGCTTGCGCTATGTTTGGTCCCTGTTTTTTTTCTTTCGTCTCCTGTGTTACAATCTATTATTTTTTTTACTTGTTATCATCATTTTTGAAAAACATGCATCTCTTGTGTGCAAATGTAGTGCTAGAGGAGCATGTTTTTAAAGGCTAATAAAATTCTAAAAACTACATACACTCACAGACCATGGGAAAATCTAAAAAACACCTTAGAGTCGCAGAATTGTCCAGTCCAACGAAAAAAAGAAAGCTCTCAAGTGATGCCTTTGGATATGGGTTTTATTAACTATTTTTCATAAGATTCTTCTTTAAAATTTTTGGTTGGTCTAAAATTGACAAATGATTTCTGATTATCAAACGGCAAACACAAAAAATGTAATCTTCATTTTTCTTTTCCATTTTAAAAGCTCAGGATTCTGTGACATATATTTGTAATGAACCAAATAAAAATGTGGAAAAGTCAATAGAAGATTTGGTTTGACCAAATACACACCTAACTCTGGCTATACACCAACATTAATAAAGGGTCAAAACTATTTTCTTTATAAGTAGTCGCTAACTCATTTGGGTCTAAGAATAAATTGAAACTATTAAACCTGGAGGGGGTGTTAGGCTGTCCAGCTGAACAAAACAGATGGAATGAACAAAATATTTGACTATTTAAGGCATTTCATGAACTATTACTATTGCAACTTTAGAGCTAAAATATTTTCCTTTCAATCGGAAATTATTGTTTCTTTCCCCAATTTTGGCTTTTGTCAATACTTTTAATATGCTATCCTTGCTTTAATTCTCTTTAAAAAATACATGAATTATTGTAAAATTTAACAATAAGAAAAATAAATCTTGAGTGTTTTTGGTGGCTCTGTTTCAAAATTATGGATAATTGACGAGGCTGAGGAGCCATTTCATGAAAAGGGATAGAGGACAAAAGTCTGATGGTAGAACCGTTTCCATCTGAAATTTTTTGTCCTGTCTATTTGAACAGGGGACTTTTTATATTTTAAACTTTTTATTTTTAATTCCTTCATGTCTCACCATGTAAACTTCATTTTACAGGGTCAATTAAGTAAATGTGTAATTGTAAAAGATAAAAAAAAAAAGAGAGAGATGTGCTTAATCACATATTTTCTTAAAATAATTCTATTTTACCATCGAAAGATTCCTGACCTCAAGTTTTTATTGTTTGGCAGAGAGCTTATATTTCTGATTATTTGGATGTATGGGCTTTTGAGATAGTATAATAATGTCTTAATTTTAAGAAACCATTATGTGTATATCTCTACAAAGAGTTTGGAAAATACATAAATCTGGCCTTCCATAGGATAAAAGATGCTAAACTAGCTGCCAGAAGAAAAATGGGTGTAAATTGCGTGTAGTTTGCCTTCAGCAAATACAATACTGGTCTTTCAGAAAGCTTCATTTTTTTATCTTTATGATATCACATTTTATAATAATAGCGTACTTCATGACGATATTTTTTTATTTTTCAAGACTACTGGTTTTGTTTTTTAATTTAGCTTCCTAAAGATATATAAACATGTCATGTTTGAATAGTCATTAAACATGTGCAGCTTAGACTTGAAATTTTGGTTTTGAATACCCACAATTACAGCCTATGATTCTTACAGACTGATTTTCTATTACATTTCCAGCTTGCTTTGCTTGAAAGAGCCTGCTCTCTAATTGGGTGATCTAAGTGTGTTTCATACCTCCTCAGGTTGGGCACTAGTGTTGGAAAGCCTAAGCAGATTTCAAGATCAGTTCATGTCTCTCTCAACACCATGAAAAGTTCCCAATACATGGAAATTCTATCTTCGCACATTCTAAATAATTTATCGATACCAATTTGGGTAAAATTATGGGTCCCCACCTTCTTCATCATTCTTGGCACAGTCTGTAAAAATATCTTTGGATGCGAGGATGTGGCGATCCCTGTGAAAATAGTGGGACTGGAAGAAACGGGTCCAGAACTCGCTCTCACTCATCTGATCTGGAACAACCTCCGCATGTTTCTTCTTCACTGGGTCATTGCAAAATTGAATTTAAAAAAAAAGGAAAGAAAAAAAAATAAATAAATAAAGTCCTCTCAAAAGACAATTAAATATGCACAGTTATGCGTCATTCTTTAGAGATGTGGTTCATCAAAAGAATGATGAGGATATTATGGACAGAAAAATAGGTACTGAAAGAGGCTAAACTCGAGCGATCACTAATTAAAACCATAAGACAGAGGCAACTACAGTTTTTAGGCCATATTTGCTGACACAGGGGTTTAGAACACTTAGCAATCACTGGAAAGATTGAAGGCAAACGCAATAGAGGTAGACAAAGAATAATATTTATTGAAAATCTTAAATCATGGGCAATAGGCAAGGGTAGCAATAACTTTATAAGGTTAACTGAGTGGAGGAACATGATTGCCAATGTCTGTTCTAGACAAGGTATCTGATGATGATGCATTATAAACTTTAAATTTCATGAAGAAATGCTTAGATACAGTCCCAAAAATAAACGAAAAAGGAAGAGCTTAGCGTATTTAAATGGTTAGATATTCAGTTTGGGCTAACAAAATTTTTCCACATTTCCTATATGTCCATCCAGTGCTAGTCTCTTAAGAGTTGAAAAAAGTAAAATTGGCAAGGAAAGAAAAAGTCACAATGCCATATAGCAAGAAAGTAATACTGATTAACCCATGCCTATTACTAGTTTAAGGCTCATTTTACTTTACCCAACCCTCCGAAATGCAAATATTAAAGTGTAAAACCAATATAATGAAATCAGGACAGACTGCCTGTAACATATTGGTATTCATTAATTTTATTAAAGACACAGTACGGTATAACAATATACATATAATATGAAATGATGAACTAAATACTTTCTCAACAATAAATAAATAAATGAACAAAAGGCAAAAAAACAGACAAAGTAAGTAATTTAGAGTCTTACCCATTGGGTATGTTTTAAATATAGACTGGATAATGTCGGTGGTTAAGTTGTACTTGCGGCCATTAGCACCATCTGTCTGTGGTTTGATTTCAGACTTAGGGAACACATTAGAGAGAAGCAGAAAAAAATGTATATATAAATTAGACATTTTCCTCAATATGTAGATAAAAAGTCCACTGTTATCAGCTCTTCATGTGAAATTTAAAAATCTCTCCTGGCTAAAGACCAAAAAGCAAATCCAATTTCATAGATTGCAAAAGAAAAATTAAAAACATCTTGAGACCAAAAAGAAAAATATTTTGAAACAATCTTTTCATAAAGTAAAGTGTCACCTTGAGCAGCCAAACCCTACTTTGCTTAAAATAAAAAAAACATGTAATTTTGAAGTTACACAGCACATTATTACACGTTTTGAGAATTCTGGGCAAGCTATAATCTCAATAATGTAATTCCCTGAAGTTAATGGTAAACAGCAGTTTGAGATGTATGTAATGATGAAAGTGGCGACAACAAAATGATATTGGAGCCAAATAAAAAAGTAGAAGAAAAAGAAAAGAAAAGAAATTGGCAATACTATATGACGTACCAATTACAAAGAGGACTGAAGAAAAAAAAAAAGCTTTCACTTTATCTTTATTTTTCAAACACTTCAACATCAAAATCTTTTTACTTACTAAAAATGCTGGAGAAACACCCATAGTCTGACCAGCAACACTGGGTGTGGAAGATGATGAAGGTGTTGATGATGATGATGAAGATGACAAGAGCTATAAAAAGAAAAAAGAAGGGGGGGGGGGGGGGGAAATAAATAAATATATATCTTGACAATCTAGACATATTTCATTTTTAGTGTGTCTGAAATTTAGAAAAAATATTTTCTTATGACATTGTAGTTATTCAAAATATTAAATTTTCAGATATTCTGTTTTAGCTGTGTGCATTATAGAGATGATAGTGAAAAATAAGACATTTTGTAGGGGGAAAAAAGCATTTAATACATCTTGGACATGTCAGATATATAAAACACCAAAAAGTGAATCCTCTCTCTGGTGAGAAAATGTCATAAAATTGGAACAGAATTTCCTACAATCATGACACTTGTGCTGCAGAGCATTTCATTTTGAGATAACATCACACAGTTGTAGTCCAAAAAGTTTTCCCCCCCAGCATCCTACCTCTCATCTTCACCCCTACCAAAGATATACATCTTTGTTACTTATCTCCTCAATGTTCCTTACCAACCATGAAACATTCAGAGATCTTTCACATGTTGGATTTCTGGTTTGAACCTCAACACTTGACCTCACAGTAGAATGAAACAAAAAAACATCTGTGACTATCAAAACTGTAGAAACCTGATCGGCCTCCATTGACTACCTCACAAAGAAACAATAACCATTGTTCCAACTTCTTACATGTGATCTTGCTGACCAGAATTCCTCTGGTGTGACAACACCACTCACAACAAGATCTTTGTACAATTGAAAAGCTTCCGGATTCTGTTGAAGAACTCTGAAATACCAAAAAAAAAAGAGAACAAACACATTTTAGGTTGATGCTGGCCATTCTTTTTCCAGGCATCTCCAATAGCTAAGACACACAAACGATTGCAATCTACTTTAAAAGCCTAAAATGTTTTGGCTTTTTTTGGCTCTATCTTTAAATGTGCAAACTAAAACAGACTTTTTCATTAACATATAAAAAATATTTCAGAGATATGATGCAAAACTACAGCCTCAAGGAGCTTATGAAAGTGAAAATTTTAAAAAAATCATGTTCCAGTCAATGCAATATAAGCTGATAAAAATGAAAAACCTTACCCAATCAACGAACCAATCAAGAACATATTTCAAAAGAGAAAATAGTTAGAAAGAGATGGTTTTTTTAAACATGAGTAAAAAGTTATACAATAATAAAAAAAAAATTTCCCACAAAATTAGGAGAAAAAAACTTATACCATTGCAGGTAAATGAAGCTAAAAGAGAAAATATTTTAATCGAATGTGAACAACGACAAAATTTGAACACTGAGAAGATATCATTAAATGTTCAACTTAAGTTTGGATGAAACTGAAATAAAATATAAATAATAAATATATATGATATATTTTACTCATACCTTCAACACTCATGTTTCACTAAATTAAAAAAAAAAAAAAACATTTTGAGATTATATAAACCGAAAGGTACGTATAGAAGGGCCTTCAGTAATCTGAATGGCTAGAGCTTTTAATGAGATCAGACCATTACTGTACAAAATTATAGGAATATCTGTAGCAGCATTTAATAAAAGAAAAAAAAAAGCTACACACTTTTCCACATCAATGGAAATCTTAAACATAAAGTATACAATGAGAGTCCCCCTGTGCTTGCCTGTTTTTTTCCTCCAATTCTGAGCTGATCTTTCGCTTGAACCTTGGCAACAGATGCTGCAGAAGCTCCTTCACTGCCTCCCTATCTTGTTTTTGATTTGCCCGCCCTGATGGGTTTGTAAACAGGAATGTATTTGCACTGTTGTCATTCAAGATGACCTGAAGCTGGACCTTCTCTTTTGTTTCTGGAGAAATTTTTTGGGCTACAAGACAAAAGGATTTTAACTGAAATTATTCCATACCACTATGAGAAAAGTAAGGATAAGTATGTAGATGTAGTTGAAAAGTAATATTTAAACAGGACATATTTATGCATGATTTCCAGTCTAAGCAAACCAAATTGAAAAAAGATGCAAAAAAGCACAAAAAAGTAGAGTTGTAGGTGGTTGCCTTACATCCGAGAGTTGACCAGTTCAATTCCCTTTCCAAGCCAATGAATCACATTTTTTCCCCTGCGTTTACACAGCACCAACTGAATAGGTATGTCTCTTTAACCAAAAAAAAAAAAAAAACATGGCCAGAGACGGTTAACAATCGGGAAATCTAGGTTAATTTCAACACGCACATAGTTTCACTGTAAATTGAATTTGTCCTGATTTTTTTAACCTCATTACATTTCAGTTTTATCTAAAAATAAAATGTGTTTATGATTTAACTCTCAGCCTGTACTAGCTGCCTTTGATTGGTTTCTATTGTTTTCCTTTTTTGTTATCAGAGGTCTAAGCATTTATAAAGATTGATCTAGCATTATGTTGCGAGTTATGTATGTCAAACTGAATGAAAACAATATAAGAAAAAGGTGTATGAGCTAGACCAGATAGAGAAATAGTCATGGTGCCAAATTACACTAAATTGCCGAAAACAAGAAAATAGTATTATCTAGGCTTTATAAAGGGAAGATGAAGCTCTTCTCCTGATTTTTTATTGAAACTCTCTGTAATCAATTTGTGTTTGTGCACTGGATAAGGTCAGGCGCCTGCTAATTCTGGGCCAGACCAAACAGAGAAAGAGAGAGAGAGACAGAGAGAGAAAGAAATTGTGTGTGTTGCTATCTTCTGATTTGAGCATATGGTGCTTGCTGAATACAGTAGATTTAAATGCTTCGAGAGAAAGCCTGCAACAAAGTAAGAAAGCTTTTGATTTCTGCAAAGGCAGGTCATGGCACTCTGATTGATTCCTTTTTTAAGGAGATGATGCTTCTGTGAGCCTGGTCACTTAGAGAGTTTCTAAGAGTGATTAAAACAAGGTCCTAGCTTGCTCTGAAACAATTTAATTATTTTATTACATGCTATGTTATTTTCTTACACATTTGTTTCTGTTTTGGAAGCCAGATTTATGTTTATAAAAAGTGAGTTTGTCATCGGCCAAATAGCACGTTTTGAAGAGTTTGAAGAGCAATAAACTGTTCATAGCTGATAGTATTTTATTATCTGTGTATAAAAGGAACTCAATTGTCCATTGCTGATCCAAAAAATAGGTTTTGTGCAATGTTGAATCCTCTTCCTCAGGTCACATTTCATTGTGACTATGTTTTGTTTTAATAATATAGGTGCAAACACAAAGCATACAAAGTCATTGCAATACATGAAATACATTGCTCTCTCAATTTATTTCACTTGATATACGACTGCACTTTTTATTATAACTCATCCTTATATTTAAATAACCAACCTATAGAGATGGCCATCTCAAGAAAAAAAAATTAACTAGGCGAGTGAAAAAGCCAGGAGTTGAATAAGTTAAAACCTGATAAGAAAAGTTGCCGCAAAAGCAAATGCACACTACCTTACAACAGCTTTCCTGTATGCCAATAAAAAAACAGGACCCTAGTCCTGATGTCCTTTGTTCAACATAGACATTTTATTTTATGTTTGACATATGTAAGTAAAGGTAAATCAGTTATGTGTCACAATTTGGAGATTCTTTAAGGCTTTGTGAGCATAATGTATTTTTTAACGCTTTTTATTTGCATTTTTTAATAGAGNNNNCCCCCCCCCCCCCCCCCAAAAAAAAAAAAAAAAAAAATTATTTTGCCTCTCTCCATTGATTCTGTCAAAAGATATAAATGCTAGTTTGAAGATTGCACCTTTAGACCTGAGGGATTGTCTGTAGATGGGTTTAGATCATTTTCTAAAAGTCTCACTACCACTCATTTTTCTCTGTTCTGTCTGTATAAATTAGCTCACCTTTTTTCAACTGAAATATCAAAATCAAAAAATGGATCAAGGTCCTCAACAACATGCAACTGATTTGCATCCCAATCAAGCATAAAAAAAAAAATAACTGAATTTGTAGAAGTTTAATGGAGCACTAAATTTCTATTTTCACCCTGACTAACTTCATCTCCCAATGAAATGAAGTGATAAAAGGCCAAAAATTAATTGTTTATACTGCTCAAATCAAAAAATGCAACAATGACAATGGAAAAGAAAAAAGTACTGAACAGATGGTCAGAATATGTTGAAGATGTTTTTAAAGATGATAGGTGCAGAAAACCTGAAATAAAGAAAAACATAGAAGGCCCAACTATCCTTAATGAAGAGGTTGAAGCAGCAATAAAGAAAATGAAAAATGGAAAAGCCATAGCGCCTGATATCATACCAGTAGGAATAATTAAAGCATTAGATAATATAGCAATAGATCTGACAACAAAACTTCTTAAAATAATAAAAATGCAATTCAGATGATAGTGGTACAATTCCAGAAGATCTTTGTAAATCTGTTTTTACAGCACTGTCTAAAACACCGGGAGCAACAGAATGTGAACTTCATAGAGCAATCAGTTTAATGAGCCATTTTACAAAAAACCTGTTATATGTTTTGATGTTGATGCATAGAATGCGCAAGAGTCTAAGACCAGAAATATCTCCCAAACAATTTGGCTTTATGCTGTTAAAGGAACTAGAAATGCAATATTCATTTCTTCAATGCTTATAAATGGAAAGGTGTATAGAAATGCAAAAAGATCTCCAGCTGTTTTGTATGCTAGAAGTAGAAAAATCAGACATTGGAGGGACAGATCTGAGAGTAATCAGAAATTTATACGGGGATCAAACTGCATCTCTAAGAATTGAAGGAGAATATAATGATTTCAAATCTATCAAAAGAGGTGTGAGGCACGATTGTAATGTCTCCTGATCTTTTTGATCTATATAGTGAAATAATCTTATGGAATCTTGATGATATTCAAGGCTCAAAATGGAGAGAATTCTAATAATCTCAGGCAGATGATAACCTTTAAAAGCAGAATCTAATGAACAACTCAAAAAACTGTAGTTTAGACACCTGTCGTTGAATGTAAAAAAAACAGAATGTGTGGCATATCTGCCTAGTTGGGACCATCCAATTTAACAAAGAGGAAAAAAATCTGAAATTTAGACCCAAAATTAGTAATAGCAAAAATGCAACCTTACTGATACTATTGAATTTCTTTTTTTCTTTTTCCCCCTCAGCGGCTTATGTTAGCACTAATATTTCCTCCCTCTACATATATGATCTGTAAATTAAAATTTACAGCTACGATACGCATTGTAGTCTTTAAATGTCTCTCCATGTGATGCTCAGGGTCAAGTCCTCTTCAAGAATTCCAGCAACTCTGCCTCCTTCGCTGATTAGAACCCAGACTTGCTGTGTTTAAGCCACAGCAAAATTCGTAATGAATCAGGCATTTTTGTATTTTCGTAATCTGATGCATGGTTCGAAATACTAGGAAGGTATGTGTATGGTCATCTCAAAAAAATCCTCTAACTCCAGGTACAATCTTGTTAGCAAAAGTGAACAAATCAAACAAGTTACAAAAATTCAAATAACTACGTTACTTGATAACATCAGATGGTAGATGCACAAGTGAAATAAGTAAAAGAATAGCCATGGCCAAAGATGCATTCCAAAAAATGAAACCAATACTGGCAAACAGAATCATAAGTTTGAATGAAAACCAAAATAAGAGTAATGATAACATAATCAGTACACTTTTGTGTGATAGTGAGTGTTGGGCAAGAGAAAAACCTAGAAAAGTAGAAATGTGGTTTATCAAAAGAATGATGAGATATCATGGACAGAAAAAAAAAAGTCCAATGGATTGGTACTGAAAAAACTTAAAAAGCTAATATTGAGTGATCACTAATTAAAACCAATAAGACAGGGGCAACTATAGATTTCAAGCCATATTTGCCGACACAAGGGTTTAGAACACTTAGCAATCACTGGAAAGATGGCAAACGCAGTAGAGGTAGACAGAGAATAAATTTTATTGAAAGCCTTAGTCATGGGTAATAGGTAGGCCTAAGGGTAGCAATAACAACTTTATTAACTGAGAATAGGTTTTCAGAGTAGAGGAACATGATAGCCACTGTCTGCACTAGACAAGGTAGCTAAAGAGGAAGACTGCCACTTATCAAATATCACAATTTTTTTTTAGTAGGAAGAGGAATGACCTATGAGTTCATTTAAAATAAAGGTTATCAAAAACACCTTTAAAAAATCAGAGAGGATTTCACACAGCTATGAGTACTAGTTTATCTTTTCAGTATATGCTTCTAAAAGTCCCATCAAGAAAGACGTAATAACACTTTTTGACGGCTTCATATCAAGGATTTCTTTTTTAATATTACCCTTCAAAAACTAATCTCTTTCGTTCCTTAAAAAAAAAGGCCTAGTTCCCCAGTTTGGAAATCCTTCCTCAAATCAACTTGTACATAAATATGAAACAAATGTTAAGGTAGCAAGATATACATCAATAGATATCTATGCACAGATCTTAAAACCACAACTAGATCATATTTTTTTAAACAAACCTTTGATGTCTGCATACATATAACTGATGTTAAAAACATCTTTTGATTCCAACATCCAAGCCATTCTTTCTCCCATCATGTACAGAGTGCCGTCTGTTTTTTTATTTCTCACATTTTTTACAATGAGCAAAACTTCTTCTGAAGACTTTGACATGTTGATTTCGACAACAATTTCTGCTTTAGGCAGGTCTAGATCTAGTTATAGAATAATCTTATCTACAGATCCTGATCTAGATTTAATCTGAAGTCTAGATTTCTAGATCAAGATGTCAATTTCAATACAATTTTACACCAAACCATAACTGCACAGATACAGAAGCAGTAATTCCAGTTGGATTTAAACATTTTTGCCAGTTACATTCGTGAGAAAGCAACATTTATCAGCTAATTATTTCGTAGCCTACGACAATGGCTCATTACAGAACATTAGAATCTTCCTCCGGCTCCCTCACCTCGGTTTCCCTACTACAGACCCAAACTAACTTTCGTTTACGCCGAACAAAAGTAAGATTTTTCGAATTTCCGGTTGTTTTTTGTGGCTTTCAAAATGATTCATGTCGTAAAAAATTCATAGAGCGAAATAGTTATGAATTAAGCGTGCCTAACGTTAAATATAGCTTAATCCGTCTAAATTTTTAGACTTTGAAAACCATGGATTCTCAAATCATCTTTTTATTTAGTCTAGTTTTTTTTTTTGCAAAGCACCGATAAAAGACACAAGAAAATAATTTATGCAAAACTTATTTGGCGATATGGCCTAAAAATGTCTCCCAGAAATAGGACTACTTCCTTAAGAACAATTCGGGCAAATAAACGTTACTACGGAGGTGTCCGAATCCCTGAGAAAATAAACTCGATTTTGTGCATGTTCATCCCATCTTAGTTTAGGTGCGGAGAGAGAGCTTAACAATGGCGTCAAAAGGTAAAATTCATTGTTTTTCTTTAACTTAAGGATAGGGTCTTTTCTTAAAATATGTTTTCGCAAGAAATATAGATCTAGATCTAGTATTTTTAGACCTAAGCATAGGCCTAGTCTATTGATATCATCAGGTAGCCTAGATCTAGATATTATTAAAACATTGTAGGCCTATTTACTTAAGGGATCTTTACAAATGTTCGACGTTTACTTTTTAGAGCTAGCTTGGTTAGTGTTCTAACAGTGCAGAGACAAAATGCAAGTACAGCACCTGCGACTGTATTAAACTAGAACAATTCTGTCACTGAAGTGGGCCTTTCCTGCTGTTTTGTTTCTTAAAGTTTCACAAACTCTGCATTTACACCTTATTGTTACTGTAAATTTGCAACCTAAATTAACCGTAAACTAGAAAAATTGGAAGCTTAATTATGAAAATTACAATATCAACAATAATGGTAAAGTTATGTCAGTAATAATAGAAACAGTGACAATGGGTGATGTGAATAATAATAATAATAATAATAATAATAATAATAATAATAATAATAATAATAGAGTAGTAGTAGGAGCAACAGCAGCAGCAGCAGTAGTAGCAGTAGTAGTAGTAGTAGTAGTAGTAGCAGCAGCAGCCGCAGCAACAGCAGCAGCAGCAGTAGTAGTAGTAAAGTAGTAGCAGTAGTAGAAGTAGTAGTAGTAGCAGAAATAGTAATTACAACAAAAGCAAGAAGAAAAATACTGTGGTGGTAATAATAATTATAGTGATAATGACAACTATTAATAGTAGTGATAGTAGTAGTAGTAGTAGCAGCAGCAGCAGCAGCAGCAGCAGCAGCAGCAGCAGCAGCAGCAGCAGCAGCAGTAGTA
>BLXT01003184.1:1095622-1106883 GCA_019648995.1 Plakobranchus ocellatus
GTAATAGTAGTAGTAGTAGTAATAGTAGTAGTAGTAGTAGTAGTAGTAGTAGTAGTAGTAGTAGTAGTAGTAGTAGTTAGTAGTAGTTAGTAGTAGTAGTAATAGCAGTAGTAGCAGCAGCAGCAGCAGCAGCAGCAGCAGCAGCAGCAGCAGCAGCAGCAGTAGTAGTAATAGTAGTAGTAATGACAACTATTATTAACTAGCTGAGATAGTTTGAAAGAAAATTCCAAGTGCTTTGCCCATGCTCTGACATTGAATCTTAATCTAGGTTGTTGGTATTGATTTAGTTATTAAAGTGGAGCACACTTTGTGTTTTAAATTGAATTTTTATTACACCAGCGGATGCCACTTTCAGATAGATCTATATATCTTTAATTATATAATATAGGCCTATCTAGACTTGAATAAACTTGGGGCAGCTACATTATGCCTTCTTCAGAAATATACATTCTGTATTTGCTATCTGATTTTTAACTTCTTATCATTGCTCCTACACAATAGATTCCTACTTTACAGTGGGCCTCATTAAATCTTGGGTAAATGTAATTTACCAGTATGAATTTAATGTCTATGTAACAAACGCATTTCATCCACTCTAAACCTTACATCATTAAAAAGTATGTTCAGTTGAACACAATTTCATGCTACTTTTTTCCCATGCCAATGAATTCTTTGTGTCTATATAACTGTACTGTTTTGTCAAACTCTGTTGGACTATTTACACCAATTCGTCAAATCATTTTCCCTCCATCCAATTAGGCCTTTACCCAAAACATTCCAGATTTTTTTAAGAAATAAGGCAGACTGCTGCTTAAATTGATGTTTGCAAACACTGGCTGGTACCAGGTTTCCTTTCTCAAATCAGACAGCAATGGGCACCTCTGAAGCACTTGAGCAATTGTTTGCTAATTTTTAACCACAGCTTTAGATCAGACTTGGCACCAGTTTGAACTTTGTATATGAGCATTCAGCTTGTTGTGTTCAGTGCGTAGACTTGTTAGCATGACTTGCAGCCCTCTGCTTAGCATATGATTGTCACCTAGGTATGACATGGCTTGTGAATTAACTTAATGATGCTTTGCTTTTCTCCGTAGCTAATGCTCTGCAGTTTACATAATTCAGTCGAGAGCTCTGGGACTTTAACATTTTGTGATGCTTGTGGGACAGGTAGTGCATCAGTGAAGAAGACAGCTTGTTGATGTTTTTCTTCCCCATCTCCAATGATGGATGCTGCTTGAAGGGATACTTGTGTTTCTACTTTAAAGCAGTATGTCTCTGTGGCAACACTGAATTTTTTGGTTTGGCTCTCTGGGTGATTGAAAACAATACTGGCTCCTCTATTCATCGCAGCATTTTTTAACCAAATCATCTCTATATGCATATATTCAGCATTCCTGTGGGTCTTGTTCCTCAATCATATCCAAACTTAATGTTCTCTTTGTTTTATCACTTCGTTCATTATTGTCCAACATTCCAGAGACTGGAATTTGCATTTTCAAAATGAGATATTGCTCTTCTGGTTTTGATTCTTGTTATGGCTTCAGGTATGCTACCTCTCGGATTGCATCTTTATGTTAAAGAATTGTTTCTCGCTCTTGTGCACAAAGTTGCCTCTCTTCAGATGGTTCTCGTGCATAGGAAGGTCAGGGATAGATCAGAATTTTTCCTCTTGGGTGAAGATTTTGGTGTGTCTTCTCAGTCCCAGGGGTTAGACGTTGATAAGCTCTTGGCACAATCCAGAGTTAGCAGGTTTGTTTGGAAAGAGGTTAACCAAGTAGTACTAGCATACTCCAGGTGGTTCAAATATTTTCTTGGTATACTCTTTGCAATATTTGATCCCGAATCCCCATGTGCTGCCTACAAGTTCATGTATAATGGCCAGTTTGTGTCTTGCTTTTGTTTCAACCTTAGCTATATGAGGCCTACACGTTTTGTTTATTATCAAATGTGATTCCTAGTTATAAGGCATCCTCATCATCCCTCAATAGGGTACCTGCTATTTTAATTACTACAGATTTCTGCTTGCGTTGTGGATGATTTTTTCTTATTTACCCTATCAATCCACTTCTCTGCTCATGACTCAATTTGTCCACACTTTGTTGCATTCTATCAATGGCATAGTGGTGTATTGCCACACAAAACAGGTTCATTGCATTCAATACTGACTTCATACCTTTTGGAGGTTCCCAAATCAAGTCAATGATAAAGACGAGGAAGAATGTCAGGGAGATAAATCCACCTTGAGGCACTCTACGTTGCAGCAAGATTTTTTTGTTGCATGCCCAGTCCAAAATGATTCTTCTTCCTCTGTTATGAAGATATGCTTTGATCCATTGGCGCATGTTGCTACACACACCCACTTTCTAAAGCTTGGCAAGAGGTTCCTCTGTCTACACTGACATGGATGGCTTTTGGAGATCATTCCAAGTGACAAAAATAGCTTTCTGCGCCTGGAAAGTATCCTCTTGAGCAAGTTATGTAGTCGACCATGTTTACCATGTAGACAGATGTTTTGAAATCTACAAGAACAATTTGATAAAGTGAATTCAAACCCACAATTTATCATCTATTAGCAGCAATTGCAATGTTTGAAAATGAAATTCAAGACTTAAATTATGAGTCCAAATATAGATTTAGATTTAGCAGAGAGGAAAAAAAAAGGTCTATCTTGGATCTGGGTATAAAAGTAGTCAGTAGAGTATTCATGTAAACATAGAGGAAAAAGATGAACAAGTTCTGTTGTTTTAACATTGATTTAGATCAGCACAATCAAAGGCTGTTCATAAATCAACATTACAAAAGTTGTACCTTAAGCAAAAACTATGATGGCCTACATTTTGGACTCTAAATCTCAGGATCATCCAATATCCTGCATATTGGCAAAAGTAAAAAGAAAAATGTAAACAACATCCTTAAAATTAGAATTTTATATCCTTATATATGCTGATATACATTTTAAAGATGTTTTATATAAATATATTAATAATCTTCTTTGCTACTTATCCCTTTCTTGATATGGTTCTTTAAAAAAATTAGCAATTTATAGCAGTGATTTTTCTAGCTATTTATTTATCACCATCGTTTTCTTTTTTAGTAGGCCTATAGATTTTGAAACAAATTTTCATTCTGATAGTAATCTTTGTTTAAATGTTGTAAATCAGCTTTGCAATCATTATAAAAAGTTCAAAGAAAAGTTTTCTTATCTTCTCCTATTTATTTCTCAAATGTATCTTTATCTCAAATACCCACAGCCATGCAGGGGCCACAAGTGGCTTTCATGACATGCAAAGATCGGGAAATGTTTCCCATCAAAATGGCACAGGACCGGTTTGGAAATGAGCTCTGCCCATTAAGAGGTGCTCCACACAGAGGACCGGGCTGTTATGACAATGAAGAGGTTAGTTAAACAACAACCGTTCTTTTTATAGTCTTATATTTTAATTATGCTTCTTTTGATAAAGACCATTGCATGCAAGTTATCAAAATGACTCACACCATAATTGTGACATAGCGCAATAGAGACCTTTTTTTTGTTGTTGTTGCTCTATCTATTCAAATGGACTCTCATAGACCAAAGTTTTAAAGAACAGAAAGACCTATATTTATGTTTTATTGACTATACCAAAGCCCTTGACCGATTCAGACATATTTCTTCTTCCTCAGTACCTTGTATGGAACAGATATTGGCGATCATCTTCCTCTACTTAAACTACTCTCAGTTAACAAATAAAATTGTTGTTGCTACCCTTATCTATTGCCCATGACTTAAGACTTTCAATAAAAGTTGCTCTCTGTCTACCTCTACTGCATTTGCCTTCAATCTTTCCACTGATTGTTAAGTGTTCAAACCCTTGTTTTGGCAAATATGGCCTAAAAACTGTAGTTGCCTCAGTCATATGGTTTTAATTAGTGATCGCTCAAGATTAGTCTCTTTCAGTACCAATTCATTTGACTTTTTTTCTGTCCATGATAACCTCATCATTCTTCTGATAAGCCACATTTTTACTGCTTCTAGTTTTTTCGCTGTTTCCTTGTTTATTGTTTAACACTCATTACCAGACAAAATACTGACCATACATATGTTTTCAATACCCTTATTTTGGTTTCATACTTATGTTTCTGTTTGCCAGTATTGGTTTCATTTTTTGGAATGTATCTTTGGCCATATTTATTTTTTTACTTATTTCACTTATGCATCTGCCATCTGATGATATCAAAAAAACTAGATATTTGAATTTTCTAACTTTGTTTGATTTGTTCACCTTTACTAACGAGATTGTCGATGGGGTTAGAGGATTTCTTTGAGATGACCATACATTCTGTTTTCTTTATATTCAAAGTCATGCCCATTCTTTTGGTCTCCAAAACTACCGTTTCTAGAAGTTTTTGAAGTTGTTCGCCAGTCAGACAGACAGAGGTCATAAACATCAACAAAAAAAAAATAGAACATTGATGACTTAATGACTTAAGAGTACTAAGGAATGAATTTTGGGAGCAAACAGTGTGAGTGAGAGTTATTGACGAGCTCAGAGATTACCAACACTTAAAGAGAGATGTAAGACAGGACTGTGTCCTTTCTACAGATTTATTTTCTTTACACAGCAAAGAAATAATTAGGAATATGGAAAACCATCCGAGAATATCCAAAAATGGGTTTAATCTGAACAACCTAAGATATGCAGATGATACTGGTAGGAGAAATTGAGGAAGATGTGTATGCTCATTTAATATCACTGTGCAAGAAAGCAACAAAATGGGGTTTAGTTTAAATGCCAAAAATAAAAAAAACAGACAATGATGATCACTAAGAAAAACACAGGTCCAAAGTACAACACCAACATAAATGGAGAAAATCTGGTTCAGATGGATGATTTCAAATGCCTAGCAGCCTTAATCACATCTGACAGAGGATCTGTGTCAGAAATTAAAGACCGAATATGCCAAGCAAGAAACAGCATTTCAAAGCATGAAACTCATAATCGCAAATGAAAAGTTCTTACTCAGTCTCAGGAAAAGAATTCATGAGTGTTACAAAGAGCCTGTTTTACGTGCATGAGAGTTTTGGGAAATAAACTCAACAATGCAGAAACAGATGGAAGCAACAGAGATTTGGTTTTTAATGAGAATGATGAAAATTTCTTGGATTAAAAAAGAAAGCAAATAAACAAATATGAAATGAGAAAAACACAGAAAGATCTCTCATCAACAATGTAAGGAAGAGGCAGACAAAATTTTTGGGTCACACAATGAGGAGCAGAAAATTAGAAAATTTGATAACAACAGGAAATTCAATCGTAAACGAGCTCGTGGATGACAAAGAAGTAAAAACCTAGACAGATTTTCAACATGGTTGAAAACAATGCCACAATCATGGCAATAGAAGATAGGGTGAAATGGAGAATCATGGTCGTCAAAGCTCTTCAGCATGACACTGGATGATGATGATGATCAATGTCACACTAAACAAAAAAGTATTGCATTCCTTTGCACTGCCTTGTACAAGCAAATCGAAATTCATCCTCATGCAGTGCTCTGTTGCAAAGATACAACATCTTGTTTATTTCAAAACTTATCTGTGTTTCAAGATATATGAAGGCCCTTATGCCTTTTAAATAAAAAATAAACAATCAACATTAATGAATTTTCAATAAGATTATGAAATTGTTTTGCCTTTTTCAGAAATCGAACTTCAGCTATCAGGTGGATCACAAACTGGTCAGCACAAAAGGCTACTCTATGGGAGCTAGGACAGGCCCTAGGTTTATGAGAGAATATGAAGTGAGTCAGATAAACAGAGCAGTACTATTACTTGCACTAGCTGATTCTTACTGTTAAATGTATGAAAAACTGCTCCTTGCTTCTTTGCTTATCCTCTGCTTACATAAAATAAAATAAGTTCAAGAACTGAGAGCATAGTATTTATGGTCTTTCATTTTGAAACTTTGTAAGGAAAAAATATCGAGTTTGACAAACATACCGAGAGCATTACTGTTTTTTTAGAAAAAGAAAAAAAAATGATAAAAGTGACTCTGATAGTTTTTTTTTATTTTTTTTTTTAATGTGGCTTTCATAAAAAAAAAGTGTGGCGTTGGTGGCTGATTTATTGCTGCGTTATGCTATTTGACTGAAGACCAGTAGCTATTAGGATTTGACAGTATTCTTGAGATGAAAAATTCACACGATCTTCCTTAATTAACCATTTCAAAATTTTCCATTCTTCCACCTCACTAGTCACCCCAATTTTTTTCCTTTGCTTGTTCTTTGGAATCTGCTTCTAAATTCATTGCTGATTACTCTTATCCCTTGTTGCACCTCTACAGTTTAAAACACCCTGCCCGACGGAGTACCAACAACACAGGAACGATCCCATGACATTTGAGAAATCCAAAAAACCATTTGAGATTGGCGCTGACCGTTTCCCACTGTACAAACGTGAACTTGTAGATGTTGTTCCTGGGTAAGTGAAAATATTCTTTAAATCTTTCATAATTTTGTGTTAATTTCCTTCATAATTTTGTGTTAATGCTTATGAGGCCTTTTTTTATCAAAGGAAGTCATTCTAGTTTTGAGTGAAATAGTTCATTCACTTCAAGATGACTTCAGATTTTTTTAGCCCTCACCAAGCCTGGTAGCAGGTTGAAACCCACAATAAAAATATTTTTGCAGATTTAACTTTCCTTTCATAGAAAGTTTGACTTACTGAAAGAATTATTGTTAGCTTATAAAGCTGTGCATGTACAGAAGATTAACCTTAAAAGTGCCGAGGGCCAATAAAATCAGTCAATATTCCTAATTTTCCCATTTTGCACTGTGAAAAAATATTCTATTTTGAAATAGACAAATTGCACCACAATTCAATGAACATAGCTTCATTGTGTAGTAACACTTCTAATGATAAGGATTAGAGTTTCAATACAAAGAGAAGCAAAGAGATTAAGCAGGAGTAGCACAGTGGTCTCCTAGATCCTGTGGCACCACCTAAAAAAAGCACTGCAAGGAAAAAGCAACCCAGTTGTCCTTTAGAGATGAGAAATCTTTTATCTTTTCTTCAATGGTATTTTCCCACTTGAAATAAGCACCATAGCTAGAAAGATGACACTGAGCCACTTGCATTTATTCAGTCAGTATTTCTTTTAAAAATTCTATGCTGCATTGCTGTATGTAAGTTTACAGTTACAATAAAAAATCTTTAAGTATAGCTGTAGTCTAGTAAGTTTATAACTGTTTTGTTTTAAAAAAAAAAAAAGTTCAGAACTCTTGTTCCCTTTTTTTTGGTCAAAATCAGTAATAAAGTTACTGCAGTTATACTTGAAAATATTTGTGCAATATGGTTTTCATGACCTAGTTTTTCTGAACTTTAAATGCAGCATAATATCGTTTCCTCACATATGTGAAACAGCATATTTTCTGGAAACATATCTTTACAGTTTAAACCCTGAGAGTGAAATTTTACTTTTGTTGTTGTTTAGGTTAAGATATTAGACTGGAATGGATAAGATCTACCTTGAAAAGTCTTTTAAATTATTGAAAATTCCCTAAATCAATCATTTTTTTCTGACATTGTTTTGCTGCAGTGTTAACTGAATCCTGCTGACACACAATCGGAGTGTTTTGTGAAATTATTTATTGCATGCCATAAATGCATGCATAATTAATTTTCATATCTTTTGATTAAACACCGTAAATCTTTATTTATTTTGGGTGTTCCCTGATAACTTAGTTTGTCTCTTTCTTTACATTTAGGGCTGGAACGTATGAGCATGAAATTCCCCGTAATCGCAAAGTCCAGTGGCACCAATCATTTGGTGGAAACCCAATCCTTCTGCCTAGCATAACACTGAGAAGCACCATTGATAGGAACACAGAAAAGGTGAGCATTCATTCAACAGGCAGTTATTAACTTTTATTCTCATTCACTTGATTTGGACTAGTTTGGTCAAGGTAATAATATTCAGATCATCATTTTTTGTAGTTTGTGCAATTTTTGAGAACTTGCCAACAACAAAGAAAAAAAATCTAGTTTCAGACTGGAAATTATAATTTACTAGAAAATTTACTTGTACAAAAATCTCCTTTGAAAAAAAAAGCAAAACGAATGTAGCATTAAAGAATCAGTATCCATGAAAAAAGGAATATTGATCCAAGTCATAATACAGTGCACTCCACATAATTTGACATTTTATAATTGGACATTTCCCTTAATTCGAGGTACTTAAACAGTCCCAAATAATTCCCTCTCGATCCTTACTAACAAAATTTAGCCTAAATCGACATGCTGCTTGGCTCATTTCTCTCAACTCAACAGTTCCCATTCCATTTTCAAATCAAACTAAACATAAATGTTTTTGCCTGACTGCCTTTTGCCGCAAAATTAATGTGCCCGACAACAGTTCATTGTGATTGGGTCATTGAGGGAGTGATGAGATTTGGGATGGAGGATGGGGAGTGAGGTAGGAGAGGAGAAAAGGTGTGACACTAGGCAGAGCCTAGACTTATGCTCACTGGCCTAGATTTAACACTGAAGGCATCCCCCACTAGGTACCATTTGTGAGAGGGAGATGACCGTGTTAGCATTGCCATATTTAATATTTGATCTAAGGTAAAGGACCACCACGCTACCCTCCTCCTTTTTTTGCTTTATAGCTTGTTTTTTCTCACAATTCCATATATGTGGCCTTGTCCCTTTGATGTCGCATTATCAGGTGCATTGTATTTTTCCTGAGTAGTAATTTTTTTCTTCACTTTGATCCAGCAGTCAAGTGGTTGAGAATTTTGAGTGTTTTACTTTGAAGTTTGACAATAAATGAAGTGGAAATTTTAAAAAAATTAAGAAGAGGGTTTTTTTGGCCGACATTGGCCTGGAAACCAATGGAAAAGCTTAAGTCAACACAAAAGAGTCCCTGAAGGTGTTGGGATGAGTTTGTTTAACACAGGGCACCAATGCCGCCACCAACACCCCCTCCCCTCCCCTCCGCCCTCTTCCCAGTGCACACCACTGTTGAAATTTGCTATTACAGTATCTGCTATAGCAAAATAATTTTTGTGACCCAACCTTAATCCTGTAATTTGAATTCTGCTACATTTGGATTTGGGTATATTATTGAAAAATGTGTTATCTTTGGAAAACATTTGGAACACCTGTTACAAATCAATTTCTATATATTTTTCTCTTTTTTAACCAGTTATACAGCACTAAAGAAGAGAGAAAATACCATCGGAAACTTGCCTATTTGAAGCTTTATTACTGATAGTTTCACAGTAGATGTTTACCAGCAAGATGCAGCCCAGGAGTAGTTTGAAAATATGTACAGAATAGAAAATATAAGAATTACTTATGTTGAGCCTGTGTGGGAGGAGAAAAGGGAGAGGCAGAGAGAGAGGGGGGAGAGGGAGAAAGAGAGAGAAAAAAGAGAGGAAGAAAGGGCGAGAGAAAAAAGAGAAAGTGAGAGGGGGAGAAAGAGAGAGAGAGAGAGAGAGAGAGAGAGAGAGACCAGGCTACAATTATAGTAAAAGTTTGTACCTATAAATATTTACTCTCCATTCCAATAATTTTTTTTAACTGCCCCAATATATGTATGTGCATAGAAAAGACATAACATTGTCAGAAGTGGAGGAAAAGCAAAGTTAAGCATTGGAGGAAATACCACATTAAAGCTGACATTATATTTGTGAAAATTGTAATGTATATAGAGTACTTTGGAAATAAGAGAGAGAGAGAGAGAGAGAGAGAGAGAGAGAGAGAGAGAGAGATGGATAATATGATTCAAAAAAGAGAGAAATACTAACTGAATGGACAACAGATCTTTTTTGAAACTTATAAAACTATAAAAAAAATTGTCCCCATCTATTCTCCAGAGAAGGCGGAATTTCAAATTATTCATGCAAACATCAACTTCCATTACCAACTGCAGGAAATGCCTTATCTGATTTTGAACTATGTGAGGATTTTGTTGACCATTTCACACAAAAATAAAAGAAAATAAAAATTGATACCTGTTTTGTTTTACTTAGTATGGTTAGATTACCTCAGCTCTCTGATCCTCCTATTATATTGGAAATAGCTAAGTCAGCGCCTATGAAAACTCCAACTACACAAAGGCATTAGAGTTATAGTCCTTAATAGACGTTGCCCACCTTTTTGCCGCATTTGTTTTTATAAATCAAGCTCTAGATCTCAAATTTTTACATAAGAGATTCTTTCTGGAAAATATGAAGATCAATTCTTTTTTTTATTGTATTATTTATAAACAATGAACACAGTACAAAAAGAATGGTCACTAATCTGAATTTGGTTTTTAACAGAGTATAGTCACTACCAGTAGCATTGTTGAACTTGGCAGGTAGATAGTCCAGATCAGAGCAAATGACCTCAGCATGGCTTGTGAATGTTACTATTATATTACAGCCGGCTTAATGCAAATCTTTTTTAATTTCAAGCACAATGTTCAGATCAAACTTTTTATGATTGCAGTTTCTAATATGTACTTTTTCTTTCATTGTGTGCTTAAATGAATCTCATTTACTGATATTCCTAACAAAACTTGACCTCTAATAGCTTTTGTAGGGATGTTTTCAATTAAACAAATAATGCAGATTTGAAGCACATGAGTTTTATATAATTTAAAAAATATTTTTAGCTGGTCAGTGTCACTAAAGATCAGAAAACATAATATGGAAATCTATTAGTGAGAACCTGTAAAGAAGGCAAAAAAAAAGACAGAAAAAACCTTGTTTGTTCTGGGATTTGAACTAGGTGCACTGCATTAGACTAATTCAAAAAAGTCAGATATAACACTTTTAAGAAAGAAAAAAAAAGAAAGAATTTTTGTTTCTTTTAATTATTTTTTTACAACTTAATATCTTGGCCATATCTGCATCAAACCTTCTATAAAGCACACAGGAAGAAGTGTGTTAGGCTATATTACTTGTTTAAAATATTCAAAATATGACCTGAATACACGTGTTAAAAGCTGAAGAATATTTTTAATGGTTTCATTTAAACCTTGAAATATAATGAAACCCATGTTGGGTTCTCAAGTGTCTGCAGTGTCTGTTTTTTTAAGGGCGTACCAGCTTTACATGAATACATTTCACATATTTTAATAACAGCATGAAGGATAGAGGTGTGCCAGGAAACAAAATCTATAAGTATCTCAGTTTACATTTTGACTTTCAACACTTAAGAAATATAGCTGAATAATGCCTGCACCAAATGAGGGTGTGGAGAAGAAGAAAAAAATATTACAATATAATATAGTCCC
>BLXT01003184.1:1123507-1136688 GCA_019648995.1 Plakobranchus ocellatus
ACTACTACAACTACTACTGCTACTACTCCTACTAGTACTACTGCTACTACTACTACTATTACTACTACTACTAGTACTACTGCTACTATTGCTACTATTAGTACAACTACTGTGCCACCACCACTACCATTAATACCACTACTACCACTGCTGCTGCTGCTACTGCTACTGCTACTACTACTGCTACTACTGCTACTACTACTGCTACTACTCCTACTACTGCTACTGCTACTACTACTACTACTACTACTACTACTACTACTACTACTACTACTACTACTACTACTGCTACTACTACTACTACTACTACTACTACTACTACTACTACTACTACTTCTATTACTACTACTACTACTACCACTCTTATTAACTCACATACAGCATGCTATGTATATGCTTGTGTCAATGCATGTGCCTGTGTTACATACGAAATTGAGATCCTACAAACTTAAGAAATGCCCTGTTTAATCAAGTGTGTGTACAAACACCCTTGTAAGTCCTACCTGAGATGCTTTCTCAAAAAACAAAAAAAAAAGCTTCAATATAGGCCTTACTTGATCAAGATGTGCAATACTAGATCTATGTTTTGATATATAGCTAAGACACAAATAATTGAACCAAAATTGTAAGAGTTTGTAAATATTGTAACGTCCATGAATATGTGAACATAACTACTGAACTTGCATCACCACTCATAAATGTAGCTTCTTACATTCAAATCAAGTGTGTTATTTGGACTTGTATGGGCGCTGTTATTTTCTGTTTAATAACTTCATTACAATCAGGTTTATTTGTTTAGTTTTGTTTACCTTTCCATGAACATTGAAATTCTTAGTCCTTGGAACTTTCTCATTTTTGAATTTTTCTTCATATTGTGGGGCTGGTGTAAATGGAGCATGGCAAGATGGTGTCGACAACATCATAAAAAATGGATATCGCTCGCTTTGCTTTGACAGAAATTCCAGGCCTTTACGGTGCTATCAGACAGAATTGGATGGTAAGAAAGAGAAGAATCAGAGAATTTTCATGATAAAAAAAATGAGTTAAAACGATAAAAATAATGCAAATGTTGACATACACGATTTTGGCAATTTAGGCAAAAATACCTGTTTTTAATAAACATGTTAAAACATTAAATGTGAAAAGGAGAGATGCCAATTAAACAAAAACCAAAATTGCTCATCAAAATATCATTTCTCCTTTAATTAATACTTACAGCAAATATGTCTCTGCAAATGTGCTGAATAATATTGCAAGATTTAATTAAAATGTATGTTGAAATGTTTTCATAGAAACCAGAAGCGTTTTTCTCCAAAAAATTTTCATCACAAAAAAAAAAATCAAAGAACTATCTCCTCCTAAATTTATGTATTTCTTTCCTTCAATTTTGGCACAGCCATTACTATTGACGTTCTCAATACTCTTATTTTATCAATATCATGCATACTTTTTAAAAATATTTGACTTTTTTTCATGAAAATGTGGGCAAGAGCTAGTCTCAGCCAGACACAGAATTAACAAATTAAATTATATTTAAAAAAGCAACTTGTCATAGACAAATGAAAACTGCTTCTATTCCTTACTTTCAAATTCTTCTTTCAAGACTTTTAAACACTTACATCCTGGAGCAGAGACAAGAATCTGTAACCAATTTTCACTGTTTACAAGGCTCACAAAATAAAGTTTGAGGCTTTATCAATGATTTACATATTCAAAACATCACTTGCAATTCATTTGGGCCCGTTTAGATGTAAAAAGACTGCATAAAAGGATAGCAATGTGGAAAAAAAAATGTTGGCGGGGAAATCTTACAATGACATCCGGCAGATAATCTTCTGTATAATTGTCTCCATGTTTTTCCTCTTTGCCATTCACAGACAGCGAGTAGTTGTAGTACACAGAGTTGCCCACCTAGACATATTGTGCAGAGAACAAATGGTCAAACCAAACACTGAGTTTGATAAAAATAAAGTTAAAGAAATGAATGTCCTAAATCCTGAATGTATAAGAGGATAGATTCATCTACAAGAATTTATGCTTGCAAAACAACATAAAGGTTCTCTTTTAGGCTTTTCCAATAGCTATTCAGTAAAAAGAAAATTACACTGACTATGTGAAAACTACTGGAGAAGCCTAGAAATGAAACATTATTTAATCGTTGTGGTTTTCAGTAAGTTTCAGCTCTAGTTCATGACCATATTCTTTTGTTTTTTTTTTTTGTAAATTAACCACTTTCTGAAATCATCATTTTACATAATATTTAGTGCTTCCTGAGTTGCAATCTCGACGTATTTAATAATTTTGTCCTGTTACCTGACATGCCAACTCTTAAAAATAATTTGCTGAAACATATGACAAATATGAACAAGCCTGATGATGATGGTAACTACTATTGGATGAATTTTCAAAGAGAAGTATTTAATATACTACAAACAATTTATGGGAAAAGGTAGATAATGCGGAACATTATATAAAAAGGCGCAACAAACCTGAATATGACGGGAATTGACGCTGATTAAACAAAAAAATTAACACTCAAATTAACTAAGTTTCAATTGATCATAGAGGTGTACCTTTAGGACAGGGAAAAGTGTAAAGGATATCAGTCCCTATCTAAATCGGCACAAACACTAAACTAACAGCTTAACATTTAGCCTCTGTGCTTACATTCCAATGTGTTTACTTTAATGTTGAGCGAATCGGCCCTATGAAAAAAAAATTGGTCCTTAAAATTTTCATTCTATTCGTACTGAAAAAATTTGTTTAACTTTGGGTTACTTATTTCAATGTTACCATTGGAATTCAATTTCATTAATTTTTCTCAAATTGAAAATTCCATTAAACATTTCCCTATTCTATCCCTAAAATGCGGAATGCCTCGATGCATTTTTTCTAATACAATGCTGTCATCTTTTGCAGATCGGAGCTTCTGTGTAGAGCAATTTCTTTTCGGTCATTTTGAAGAGAAGTAGACTTATTGAAGACATGCAGGCCTGATTGTATTATATTAAGTTCTAAATCTATGAATGGTTCATAGTATTATCATAGGCGGGCAATGGCAAGAGCCTAGTGTCAATCAGATAGTCTTGCACCATGCCTAAGTTCAATGCTGGGTTTATAACTTCTCTAGATATAAGACTGCACGTATAGTTAGTCTCAAAGTCTAGATAATTAAGTTGGACCAAACCATTGATCTACAATACTACAGTTGACAGATTTAAAACAGGAAAAAATATCCCAAAATTCTTTATTCCTTTTAAAATTGAAATTCTGCCGCAATGATTCTCTTAAATCGAGGTTGCTGATTTCAAGTTTGCCGTCAAAATGTTTATATTTGCTTTCCTCACAAAGATGTCTCTATTGGAAAAAACCCCTAGTCCAGGTGAGTGACATCACAGTGCGAACGATCGACCATTAACTTGTCAACAGCCAGTGATGGTATTGGTAGGACTAACAATGATGTTCCTCTATGTACTTCACCGTTAGGTGTGCCCCAAATCACCCCAATCCCTCTGCAGTCTGCAAGATGCATGCTCGGTGTTATGAAAAAAGGTCTAGCAAAGAGTGCCATGCATTTAATAAGTTTGAAAAGTTTGTTGCAGTGTTAGCACCGTTATTTTTTTTCTCCGAGTCCTTTAATATTCTCACGTAATTTATGCAGGGAAGTGCTGCTAAATCTAGACTAGGTTTATTTCTGAGAGTATGACCAATCACAAATCGGCAAAATTCCGGATTTTGTGATAAAACTGGGGACTTCCGGAACGAAGGTCGTTTTTCAGGTAGAATTCCGGAGTGAATCCGGAATTTCTGGAATGGTTGACATTTCTGTTATCACCCAATGGAAAATTTACAGATTTTTCCAACAAAAGTGAAGAACTGAAGAAAGTAGGTTTTGTCTGGTTAAAATTTGAATCGAGACTGTAAATTCTTGGATGGTGGGCATATCTTTTGTTTATGTACAAATACAGAAATTTTTCTTACATTTATTTATAACTGTGAAATGTGACCATAAAGATGAACATTTTTGTCTAGGATAGATACTGAAAATATATGTCTATTACTATCTTGGACTAAAATTCCTTTCGCAATGTTTAAGTGGCTCTTGCAGTTGCAATATAATAATTTCATGTGATATATGCAGGGGGTTTTTCCCAGAATGTCATACCCATTTCTGTACCATCATTGTTACCAAAAAACATCTCATTTTATAATGACTCTACATTACTGTATAGATGTTAACTTCAAGTGCTAATGCAAAAAAGCTATGTATTTCTTGATGTCCAGAGGTCAATAAGGCATCATGTTTACTGCCTTTCTATATTCTCTGTAGCAAAGCATATCTGCATTGGTTCTCACACTTATTCCTTTTTTCACTGATCCATATTGCCGACAAATATATGTGATAAAGTAGACAACTTTTTTTTTCTTACTGAGAGCAAAGAGTGGAGGTAAACATAGTATACTAGATATTAGGCTTGCTGGCAATGTAGTTTGCACCTTACCATCCACTCAAAACAAGACACAGGTATAGAATAATGGTATATTATCTTATATACCAACCAAAGCATGCCAGTCATCCCAGCCCACAGGAATGTGTTCCACGCCTCCTGTTTTCTTAAAACCATACTGTTAAAAAAAAGGAAAAACAGAAAAGGTAAAAAAAATTGGTTTTATGGTTTAACAAAAAAAACTTTAAACAGAGATGCTCTTGTACATAGAACTCATGTATATGAATAATTCATATTTATTAAGTATTGAATTTATTAAGTATTGAAAGTCCTTTATTGCAATGCACATTGAAGGGCTCTCTGCATACCTGCCTAGCTCAGATCATCCAGCTTAGTAACCCTAGAGGAAAAAATTGAAAATTTAGACTCAAAATTAGTGACAGCAAAAAGCTTACAAAAATTATTGACAGTTTTTTCTGCCAAAAGTATCTTATTTTTGCACTTATTGCACCTCCACTCCACATAATTAGTCTATACATTTATAGTTTTGATACACAATAGTCTTTCTACTCAGTTACTCAGCAGAAGGATCACTAACCTAAGCAATGCTTCAGACATTCCAGCTGCTCTGGCTCCTTCAAAGAAGTGAGCAAAGTTCTTGAGTGTTGTAGCTTTCCTATTTTCTTGCCTGATAGCATTATTTGTGTAATAATTACAAATTTTTCATAATACTGGGACAACATGCTTTTGTGCACTATCAAAAATGAACTCTCAGGCCCTATAATAAAAAAATCACCCAAAGTCTAATGTCTTTGTAATTGTGATCTTAAATGCAAAAAGTTATTTAATTAAACATCAGTTACTGTGTAGGGAGATCCAAATGAGCCACAAGTTGCATTTTGAGCTTTTTTAACCACTGGTATAACCCAAAATACTCTTTGAAAGTATTCCAATGGCGAAAACTAGAAGGAAATATGCCTCTTTGCTTAATATAAGGATGTTGAATGAAAAAAAGCCCTTTTGTACAGGAAAACTATTCTTTGAATATTTTCATCCAAAAAGATTTATTTGAGACATTCATCTGACTAAGAGTGATACAAAGACATAAAATTTTTGTGATAAAAACAAATTCTTTACTTTCATTGGGTCTGTTATGTTTTCATACCTGGTTAAGGTATTTCCCAGCAAAGAAGGTCTGATAGCCGTCTGCTTTGAGGTATGTGATAAATGTTTTGGGTTCTGTCTTTTTCTGCCAGGCAGAGTTGCTGCAGCCACCGCTGACACTGTTGTTGCGAGTGTGATGGTTGTGCACAAACTGTCCACTGAGGATGCTTGACCGACTGGGACAGCACAGAGGACTTGTCACAAACTTATGTGGAAGTATCAAACAAAAATTATCAACAGAGAGTTAAACAAAGATCTTTTCAAAATTACTTGTTTCTTTCTTTAAAGAATATTTTTTTATAAGAAAAAAAATGTTATTGTATGTGTGTGTACAATATTTTTTTTTTTTTGATCTGTTGGTTCATTGCCTTCAAAAGCTTTTAAAAAATTAATTAATGGAAAAAAAAATGTTAATCTACTTACCAAAGGCAGAAGCAGAAATATGCCTATTTGAAAAGTTTAGCTCAGCTTCTAGTAAAAACCTAGTGTTTAAAAAAAAAAAAAGAAAGAAAGAGTCCATCCAAGGGTGCTTTGATAAAAAACATTTTAACAGATAATTCAAAACACACCATATTTGTGAATAACATCCCTTGATCTGTGATCAACTTCTTGGTTTTGGGCATTGGATGCTGAAAAGCATAAAATCACAAAAACGCACTTATCAATTAATTGGAAATTAAATATCAAAATCAAAATCTATAAGTGCAAAGCTAATCTTGAAAAGACAATTTAGGTCACTGCTATTATCTGTTTAGAAATTAGTCCTAACGAGTTAAGATATTGCAAAAAAACATTTTGAGATTTTTTCTTTGATCTAAATGCTTTCAAAAAAAAAAATTAAAAACGTCCACTATAGCTTGGCACCAGATTCCACACACCTTTAACTAGTTTTCATCTTTACAAAGACAAACCTCATTAAAAAAATGAATGTAGAGGAAAGCATTGATTTGAAATTTGCTTGGTTTTTTTTTTTTTTTGTTTTTTTTGTTTTTTGTTTTTCTTCTGAATTAAAACTTTTTGATCTTAGACTACAATGAACATAATAATCTTTCCCTGCTGAAAAGTTCAAGGGATGGAGATTTAGGTTCAATCAAGCCTGAAATGTTAAAAATAATGATTGTGACTCATTTTGACTAGGCCCAAGATACTCCTGGCGTTTTCTTGAAAATGTGACAGGAAAACTTGAATTTTAAGTATGAAGAATAATTTAAATTAAAGCTGTGTACAAATCATCCCTCTCTGTGGTGACATCAAATATCTTTGAAACTTTGGAGCAAAATGTAAAAATAAGCTGGAAAACTTCATTTTTTTCCTAGTCACATCATGACTTTACATCTTACCTTACCATATAACACTATTGAAAAATTTAAAGGATTTCCTCTACTCAAGAACTAATGAGGTAATCTTTGAAAAAGGTTCTTGTTGATGCAGATGCTAAAAAGAAGTATGCCATAGCTTAGTCTATTAGGTATTTGACTACCATGCAAGTGGTCTCAGGTTTTATTCCCATCTGTCAAAAACAGGTTTTCTGTGCTCCTTTGTGTTAATCAAGCCATTAAATCTCTTCAGATTTTTTGAAAGAGAAAGCAGCAAGGGTATCGATTTTATACAACCGTAACACATTACTCCAAAGAGTTTCTTCGTTTACAATGCATTATTGGAATGACTTAATGCAACTAAGTAATTATTTAAAACCTATTACTGGTTTACAAGACATAATATTTATAAAAGTTAGGGTCTTTTAGTAAAAAAATCTCTAAACACTACTTAATCTTAATCCTGACTGATCAAATTTCCAATTTTGCATCAATTCTAAAATAAGATATGTTATGTCTTGACCTAATTTGATGTACTGAATTACTGAAAAATCAAACATAAATTTTGTTGTCCCAATGTAGTTCAAAACAGCCACTTTCTCTGAACTGAAACACTAACCTGGCCAAAGAGAGCAACATCTTGGTCGTCGGTGAGGATAAAAACTATGTTTGGTTTTGTTGTTTTAACAGCCAGGAGCAAGTTTTTCTCCAGCAAGACTACAACACAACATACTACACTTAACAGTTTCCATGCTGACAGATCTGTGATCATTGTGTATGATAAAGAGCCTCTGATCAGAGGGCTTTAAAGTTAACCTGGAAAAAAAAAGAAGTTTTGTTTCTTTTTATTAATAACATTGTCGCTGTCCATGTTCCAATAGAACCTTAATATTTATAAAGGTTCAGAGCAAAACAAGTCATAAATTCAATTTAAAAATCCCGAAAAGAATAATATTTATGGGCAAATATTTTGAATATATGGCAAAAAAAGCAGGGATTTACAGTGGATATTTTAGGCTTTGCAAAGACAACAAAATGTGGATAACTATAAACTTCTTTATCCCAAAAATGTTGATTAAATTCATAATCAGATAAAATGAAGTTTGCAGCATTTTGACTAATAATTAACATTCATATATATGTGACATGACTATGTGAAACAAGTTATTTGTCAACAATTGTCCAACAGAGGTATGAACCAAAATAGACTTTTGTCAAGCTAAATGGTTGAAGATAGTGAGAAAGTGTTTTCAACAGACTTTTGTCTATTGAAAACACTTTCTCAATTTCTTCAACCATTTAGCTTTATATCGTTAAGCGTAGGCCCACACTGGAGGCAGCAGTTCACGTGTCCAACAATACATATTTTGAAATACTCTCTTTTTTTGGTGCGAGCGCACACCAAGTCGGCTACTTGTCGGAGCGTCAAAGCTATCCTTTGTGTTTTACAGCCTGGTCTTACGTCAGTGGCTCTATTGGATTAGGGAAAGGGGGATGTGATTGTGTGACCACACATAATTCTACTGACCGTTGCCATGCGAAACGCGAGGCCAGTCTTGTTACGCAAATTATCAGGCTAACTTGTCGGTGGGTAGCGCACAGTAACTGCGACATCAGTCCTTCAAGTTAGCCATGACAAGTCGCGTCGACTCCAGTGTGGGCGATTCATACTGACTGGTCATATATTAGCATGGTCCCCTTGGAGTACCAACAAGATCTGCGCTTTTTTTAACTTCAAAAAAGTCTTTTACTTTGAGGAGGCTCTATGAAGATTGCGGTCTGCTCTTAAAAAAAGAAAAGAAAAAACCTTTCCAACAGCAATGAACTTACCAAACTTTGCACATATTTACATATACTACATCTTTATATTGTTCCCTTCATACTCATACAGTTAATTTGACTGAAAAAGCCCACGTAATCCTCATCCCTGACTTTAATACTGACTTATTTCAGGAGGGTTTTAAGTTTTCTCAGAACATGAAAGAGAAATGGCACAAAAGACAATTAGATTACAGTATTATACAGTGAGTATTATTATAAATAACGGCGCAAGTGAATTTTTATTGAAATGACAGTTTTTGACTTGTGGAATATTTAGGCTTAATGAGCAATCGTTACAAATTGATACTTTACAAGATTTTGATTTATATTATTGGCAACTCAACGTCCATACATTTTGATATTTTGAGCAATTTCAAAACATCTGAAAGTTGAAGATTATGGCACTGTTACAAACATAATTTAATACTTGGCCTTAAAGAGAGTTTTGATTCAAAAATTTAATGGATTTTCAAAGATCTATTTGGATTTTTCATTACAAAAATACTTGAATCCACATTTATAACAATTTAAGCTTATTGGGGTTAGATGTAGATCGAGCCTAAACTTATCTATAGATCAAATTATGGCATCTACGCTTAGACTTGATACCTACTTAAGTTTCCAAAGATTTCTAGCCTTGATGTAAGATCTAGATCTGATTCTAAATAAAAATGATCTGAGAGGATTAAAGGAGAGATTTCCAATCACGTATATATTAAGTTATATCCATTTTGTAATACTATTCAAAAAACGAAAACAATTAATAATTCAATGTGACTTTTTTCCAGAGCTTAAGGCAAACCGAACGCAATGGTACTGTAAGGGACCCATGCTTGTACCCCTGTAGTATGTATATGAGTATGCCAGTGTTCCTGAATCTCTCTCTCTCTCTTTTTCTTTATAGAAAAAAGGTGTTTGCGAAAATAAGGTCCGATTCAATTTATCCAAACATATGGGAAAATAAGGTTGGCCTTAATAATTAGCCAACTGCAGACAGTTCAAAAATCGTTAATAGTAAAAATAGTTTTGTAAAAAAAAAAAAAAAAAGATATCTTTTACACCTTTGGGAGAAAAAGGTCCTTGAATTTTGTTTCATAGACTTCCAATTATGCACATATAGCTATACTCCAATATAATGATGAAATGAAGGCAATTTCATTCAACGGTTGACACTTTTAAATATTTACCAACAGTTATCAACAATTACACATAAATTTGTCCAAAAAGAAAGATATCTTTGAACATGTTTCGAAAAAAAATTGATCACTTTGGATAATGGTGGTTGAGCTTTATTTAATCAGGTTCAATTCTGCAATTAATTTAGAGATGGAATACAAGTGATCTCAAGAAATTGTGATTTATTTTTGGAATATCTAAAGGTTACACTGTGATAAGACAAGTTGGCCAGCAGTCTAGCTTTTGCCGAACTATTTTTGTGTGCGCATTCTGAAGTCTTGCCTGTATTTTAGATAGTCAGCAATAACTTTTGAAATCCCTCAACAAGTGATGTGAAAAAATTATGGTACCAGTTTCGCACCATTTAATGACCATACTGTGATATATGCCAAGAACATTCGGGACCCAGGACTCTACTCCTGGTTGCCCTATGCTTGAACCAAGCACGGGATTCACTTTTTTCGTTACTGTGATATGAGAAGTTGATAAGCAGTCTAGCTTTAAAAAATTTACCTTCTTGTAGACCTAGATCTAAACATATTCGGAAGTTTTTGTTGACTGAAATCCCAAGGTAGATTAGTCAATGTATTTATCGTAGAGACTATTTTCTGGAACACTCGGGAAAATAGACCCAGTTATTACTTTCCCGAACGCAATGGCACTACTCACTTTAAGGGGACCTGTGCTTCTAGATCAAACTTCATCAGCTGAGTATGAATACGAGTATGCTGTGTTGCTGAACTATCTGTCTCTTTTTCTTCATAAAATAAAGCATTCGGGAAAATAAGGTCGGACTCTATTTATCCGAGCATTCGGGGAAAATAAGGTCAATCATGTTCAGACCTAAATTTAGATATCTTGATCTAGGCCTCGTATAAAATGGTAAAAGTGCATTTTAGGTGCGTAAATTATTAACTCACCGAGTACAAATACCATGTATACTCGATATCCGGTTATACAGAGTCTACCATATAGAATTTCGATCTCTGTCTGTTCATTTCTCTCTCGAATAAGCCATTATGTTCGTGCTCATAACTTTTTGAGGCAAGAACAATATTACACAGTGGTTTCCATATACTCTCAAGTTGTTCGGCAAAGGAAATAACTAGGATTGGGACAGGTAGTAGTCAGGAAAACGAAGACCGTGTATACAGTTTTCGTACTTCGTCAAATACGATAACTGAATATCGAGTATACACCGTATTCGTACTAGGTGAGAGTTTACGCACCTAAAATGCACTTTGACCATAAATCTATTTAAATTCTAGACCTAAGATCTAATCTAGATCTAGATCTAATTTACAGATCTATCTAGATCTAAATTTAGATATCTACTTTTTTTTCTGAACTAAAACGATTTGTGTTCATTAGATTCTAGGGCAATGGTTTAGATTCACGTTTTATATTCATGCATTCAGTATAGGTCTTTTTTTATATCGGTTTTCAAACGTTGTCTGGGAGCGAAAAAAAAGGTATTAAGAACGAAAAAAGTCATAAATTGAGAAAGAACACCTTTGAAATATTGATAACCTGAATAAAACATAGCGTGATAACTGAATTTATATGATATCCAATAGCGACTGGATATTGTAACCTAGTAACGAAAAAAAAAGACCGATACCAAATATATGAATATAAAACGTGAATGTAAACGTTTGCCAGATTCTAGATCTAGATCTAGATCTAGATCTAGGTGTTGACCTTTGATGAACTGTCCGAAACTGATATCGATGGATCGAAATGTTAACTAAGAATTTACAGAGATTGATTGTAAAAATGAACGCAATATATTGTAACAGTAATAATTACCTTCTGATAGTCTAGATATATTAGATTATATTCTTGTTTGGCCGCATCCCGCATCTCATACTCTGATACTCCAACTGCAAAGGCACACGTTCGGTCACATGATCAATCACGTTAGTTTGATGATTATAAACAAAATCATGTGACTTTGAAAAGGGTAGGTTGAGTCCACAACTCAATCTATACCCCTAAAAGTGGTTAAAAGCCAAACAATATGATGCCTGCAAAATCTCTGTCGAGTTGCAATTTTAAGGCGATGAGCATCTATCCTGAATTCTTGAGAGACATCGAACTCATATTCAACCTTTAAACCTCTATTGCTAGGCCTATGTTAGGATGCTTCCCATAGCATTATAATCCAGGTCTTCTCCAAAGAAACAACTTTGAATTTTAGAAATTTTTTTTATGACTGTATTATCGGCTCTCTGAAAAACAAAGCCACATTTATTAGTTACTGATCTACGGCCATGAGCTAAATGCGACATCCGAAACGATTAGGGACGTTTCTTCGACGAATCTTATTTGCATGACAACAACAATTTCCCTTGCAGATCTCTAATTAATGTAGGTTGGTATTATTTTATTTTATTTTTTTTTGTCACCAAGGAATTCGTATATAAGAAGTAAAATTTTTTAACAGCAAAAGCATAACTTTATGAGTTTCTAGACCGAAATGAAAGGGTTTCGATTCACCCACCTAAACGTTTAGCATTAGCTTTTGTTTTTGTCTGCAAACCAGGGAAGAGGTTTCCTGGCATTGACTAAAATGATTGGGAAAAACAGAGAGAAGGAGAGAGAGAGAGGGCGGGAGGGAGAGAGAGATAAAAGATATAGGGTCACGGGGTGGGGGGAGGGGGTGTAGTATAGACAATAGCAATATATATATATATATATATATATATATATATATATATGTGTGTGTGTGTGTGTGTGTGTATGTATATATATACATATACATAATATCTATATGTGTGTGTGTGTAAATATATATGGGTATGCTCGGTAAAGACAGAAAGACAACCTGTCCAGGCTTACAGAGAAAGAGAAACACCTTACAGGAAATAAGACATAGAATGAGACTAGAAAAAGAATCCAGATACGCGCCTACTTATCCCGCTGGAACCCTAGATACAATGACCGTTCTACCCTCAGTCTCATGTAAAACAAAATGTAATATAATAATAAATATATACCTGGTTAAACATACACAGTATTCAAGACAAGGAAGAGGGCCTGCAGCACTTTATACTCAAAGGTTAAAAGTGAATCCCCTCTGACAATATATCTTGCCTCTTCACCCATTCATTCGACTTATAACTTTTTATATAGCATATGGTTATCAGTAATTTTTTTTTCTCCTGCGAAAAAAAACGAACAACAAAAAAAAAAACAACTTTGTTGCATTAAAACTTCAGAGCTCTGTCTACAACAGACATTACATAAACCCCTC